>APFE030997993.1:0-14310 GCA_000404065.3 Pinus taeda | reverse complement strand
TTATATATTATAATAAAACATTATATATATAAAAAAATCTCTAACTCCATATCATCAACATTATATAAAAGACTAAAACATTATATATATAAAAACCTTCTAACTCTATATCATCAACGTTATATAAAATATTAAAACATTATATATAAAAAATCTGTAACTCTATATCGTCAACATCATATAAAAAAATAATGAAATATGGCACATGGCCTCCATGCGGGCCGCCACTGGATGAGAAAGCAGAGCGAGCTGCGGCGAGGGTTCTACCATCGTACCATCGGTGGTTCTCCCATATATCATTTAGATTGGAGCTGATTCAGTCACTATTCATGTTGCTCTCCCTTCCTGCTATCGGTATGGAACGTGCTTCTCCCATATCTCACGCTTCTACCATCGGTGGTTCTCCCATATCTCACGCTTAGTAAATTGGAGATTCATTCACTATTGATGTTTATATCTCACGCTTAGTAAATTGGAAATTCATTCACTATTGATGTTTGTAGCTCTCCCTCCCTGCTATCGGTCTTACTGGCCCACCTTATGGCTTGGTCATATCGAACCTTAATCGAGTCTCCAAGTTTGGTCAACGGAAATGAATGAATGAGGTAATCCGTTTTCTTGATTTTTTTTGGAGCAGAAGGACGATTTTGACATTTTGATATGCATGTGGCCGATGAATTGAAAGTGGAGTTGCACAGGTGATTGTTTTCTTTTTCACTGCCTTTACGAATTCGGTGATCTTCTGTTGTTGTTGTTACGGTGTTCATTTGAAAAATTCAGAGAATTGTAAGTTGATGTCAGCTAATTACTGGGCGGTGCAGTCATGGTAGATACAGAGAGCAGCAGGTGCGAGATGTTATTGGCATTCAAACAGGGTGGCAGCGGTCTAATTTGAGTTGATACGCTTTCAAAACCTGCTCATATCTTGCCTGGTATGTGTATTCTTTGTAGTCGCACATGAGAAAGTGCCATTGACATGTATTTCAGACCATACATATTATATTTGAGTCTAGTGACCATGACTGCTGAGAGTAATTTGTAATTTCTTGTTTTTTTCCCGTTTGCTGCAGGAAGACTAGGCAAATTCTCACAATTACCGCTTTCTGCGAATCTTTTAGCCGCGCTGTGTTTGGGTAATAGGTGTTCGGGTAATATTTAGTAACTTAATCCTCCTATGTTTTCGAAATGCATATGCGAATAGAATTACCGTAGCCATTTTGTGCTGGGTTATGTTCATTATCATAATATACCTATATTTTTGCTTATCAGTGTTTCCTATAGGGTTTGTTAATAACTTCTCTTATGTCATATGGACAGGAAATATTCATTATCAACGCGTATTCATAGGTGAGTTAGTCCATATCAACATGCTAGTGATACCTCGGTTATTCGCAGGATACGCTACCAGATATGCCAAATGCCTCCGCCGTTACGCAATTTTTGGCTAACGCGAACTATTTCCGGTAGGCATCTCCTTGAATACGCGAGTTCATTTATGCCTATCCGAGCATTTTTCGCCAGATATGATAGGTCTTTCTCTGCAATGCGTGTTAGTTAGGGCCAATATGCGGGTTATCTACCTGAAAAGCGACTTATCGCCAATGGATACGCGACTTATCTTGCCGTATACGCGCGTTATCTTGCCGGAGATAACCGGAATGATACGTCGGAGATAACTGGAATGATAAGTCGCATTATCCGGCAGTAACCGGAATGATAAGTTCCATATCCGGCCTGTCGTGCATGCTCGCCCGGAAATACCTCACATAACCGGCCATGAGTAGCCCAAAATGAACTCGCGTAGACGGTGTCGACGCCGGAGATAACCGGAATGATAAGTCGCAATATCCCCGCAGTAACCGGAATGATAAGTCACACACCTGGCCTATTGTGCCTGCTCGCCCGGAAATACCTCAGATAACCGGCCAGGAGTAGCCCGAAATGAACGGTGTCGGGAATGGTTTGCCCCATAGATATCTGGTACAGACATTCCACATACCTGGCAAAAGTGACTCGCGTACGCTATGAATAGCGCACGTATCATACGACGTTGCTGATAATGGCGAGCGAATTATCTCGCGTTGCAGAGAATGGCTGGCGATTGTAATTATCTCTTGTTTCAGACCATGGGACCACGTATCAAAACTTACAACTATACATGTATAGAAAACATAGTGTATTGGGTTGCAAGTTTGGCCTTACTTTAAAAATGGGTAGCCTGCGTTGACCATGGTTGATGGCCTATGAGACAGAAAAAGAATAGTAGGCATACATAGCTTATTCAAACAATGAAACATAACATGACTTACCACAAAGGTCATATCACATACGACACAGGGTTTTCATGCTCTGAGTGTCTCATTTTTTCCTAATACTTCATTAGGCTTTGGGTTTGATTAATGTACTCGGTTTGTGGATTCACTTATGGCCATGGCTTCACAACTCATATAATATACATTTCCCATAACATTAGAAATTGGTTAATATTCATATTGTAAACATCAATGTGTGTAATGACATTGAATTAATCTAATATATGTCAAGTAATGCCAGAGGGGTGTGTGACATTTGCATCGACTCTAGTTTGCTAGGTATTGTTTCACCATGTCGTATATCATGCAATCAACAACATTCCTATGTGCATTAAGAACTTTGGTGCAATCATGTTGCGGGTATTGACCATAGCTTAACAAATTGATGTGCATAAAATCATGTTTTCCCATATGTATGTTGCAGGTGATCTCTCACGTTGTGCCTTGAATTGACAACATTATTCCTGAGGTAATGCCTTGAATCCAAACTTACTACCATACCTCACACCTAGGAAAATTAGACTACATATAACTCCACAAATAATGAATTATGTTTGAATCGATCAATTTTACTTTTTCACCCCATGGATTATATGGTTAACATGTCTTACTAGTGACAAGGACTTGTCACCCTTAACCACTTTTATAATGCCTTGACACCATGCGCCTATGCCTTTATCACCATATTTAAAGCTTTGGAGGGTGTAATTTGATCATATAATTACACCCTTACAATCATTTTTTCATTTTCAAGTCAAGGATTTGTCATAAGTTTTCTATATTTAAATTTAAAATAAAGAAATCTTATTATTTTAGGATTTGTTCAAAATCTTCATCTTTGTAATATCTGTGTGTACAGGAATATAACTAGCAATTGCACCAAATGTTGCAAAGGAACGTCATAAGGCTTCTAATAATAAAAACCCTTAAAAAGCTTCTCACTAAAATATTAAAACCAAAGCTTCTCAATAAAATATTAAAACCTTTTAAAACCCCCTGGGTGTGCGAGAGCAACATGGTTTTGATGTGCACACTTATATGCATTAGATGATAATTATCATTTCATGGAGGACTCTATTATCTAGGATCATAGTGATTATGGACTCAAAGAGGACAAGAAATATATAATGCATGGGGTGCCCTAGAATTAAGTAGGGCTTTAAGGTTTAGTTGGAGTGAGGTTTCAAAGAATATTTTATGTTTCTCCTTTAAAATTATTAAGCAATTTTTTCTCCTCCAATGCTAATTGTTTTTTTTAATAAAGCATAATGAATAATGAATCTCACTATTTCACTAGTAATTTTAATTTCATAAAAAATATATATAAACCATTAAAATAGTACAAATATAACTAAAAATTAGAAATTATTTTAAAGTCAGTATTGATTTTGAGAGACTATTGAATGTTAGTTTAAATTATTTTAAAGTCGGTATTCATTTGATTTAATGTTAGTTTAAATTATTTTAATGTCGGTATTGATGTTAAGAGACTATTTAATGTTAGTTTAAATTTAACATTTAAAAATCAAGAAAAATGCAATTCGATTTTAGAGCATAATGAATCTGAATATTTCACTAGTAATTTTAATTTCATAAAAAATATATATAAATCATTAAAATAGTAAAAATATAACTAAAAATAAGAAATTATTTTAAAGTCGTTATTGATTTTCAGAGACGATTTAATGTTAGTTTAAATTATTTTAAAGTCGGTATTGATGTTAGTTTAAATTATTTTAAAGTCTGTATTGATTTGATTTAATGTTAGTTTAATTATCTTAAAGTCGGTATTGATGTTAGTTTAAATTATTTTAGTCATATTAATCACATGGAACCTAACAGGCAAGCCAGACTATGGTGGGAAATGCTTAAGAAAGAAGAGCAAACACAAATTCTTGAAAATGATGATCCTTTGGAAGCTATCTTGATGGCTCTCCCCATGAATTTCCAGGAGTTATTTCCTCTGACAGTGAACATTATGCCCAAATGTTTATGAGTCAAAGATTGTGCAATTTAGATTTATTATTAGAATATTATTGCACAATGCAAAATCTTTATTATAAAATCCCTGGTCACCATAATGTGGCTTATCTTAAGCACTACATAGCCTCCATGCCAGGAAAAATACCTGAATTAGTTCAATAGTAATTGTCCACACAACACATTGCCATAGAAACATTGTCACTAGCTGCACTTCACCAACACATTCTTATCATTATGAAAAATGAATGTGCCACCGACAAAACTCGCAAGAATGTAAAAAAGCAGTTGCATTTCAGCCCCACCATCTGTGACTCCTTTACTGAAACATATTAGTTTGGGTGTTATAACAACCACTCCAGAAAGGGTTCTCAAAAAGACCAAAGTGGTAAGTGTTCTTGTAGATCGAGACCTTCAACGAAGAAAAAGCAATATCGGTCAAAATCTCCCACAACCAGAAGGTCAAGATTTACTTTCAAGAAAAGGTCTAAACCAGCTAAGTAGTCCAAATGCTTTATTTGTGGTCATACTGGCCATTGGGCTAATAGATGTCCCAACAAAGGAAAGAAAGGGATCTAGAAAAAGATTGCTGAAGTTTTTAAATCCTCTTATGACCCAACTGACTGGGACATAGTTTCCCAGATTGATTCTGATTTTGAATCTTTTTCTATACATAGTACTGATTCAGATGATAGCTATGACATTGAGGAAAAATTCCAAAAGGTTTCTCTTTGAGACAGTAATAGTGACAACAACAAATATACATACTTGTCTAGTTGTTTTATTTTTTCATTTTACGATCTCCAACATCAAATTGAAGAAATCCAGAGACAAAAGGCCTCTCTTCATCCCAGCTTGACTATTCCTCAGAGACGTCTCCAAGAAAAGATTGACCAGTTTTAGGCTTTTATTCCTCACAAAATAACTGATGGAGAATAATTTGAGATTTAAGATTGGCATATAACACCGGAAGCATTACAAGAATCCACAGATAATATTGCATAAAAATTATTGGATAAAATTAAAAGTGTAGAAGAAGATCTCCAAAGAGATAGAAACCAGATGAAGCAGCTTGCACAACGGATTCAAGCCAACATGCAAGAACTTGATAGTTTGAATTCAGAGTTTGTTTCTTCTACTTTCCTTTCCTTTGAAACTCCATTACTACCATCCAGTTAATACAGTAATGAAAACATTCATGACATCAGTGGTATTGATGATAGGATGGTAACCCATGTACAAATAAAAGTGCCAGGCTACAAAGAATATACTCTTGATGCTTAGATTGATAGTGGACCTATGAGAAACTATTGCAAATTCAAGGCCATTCCTGCTTACTATTGGAAACCCACTCAAGTCCAGTTTAGAGCAGTTAACAAACAACTGATAAAAATCCCATATATTGCTCCAGACTTCCCAATACTCTTAGGTTCACAAGAAGTATATGTCACCTTATATAATTATGATACTGGTGCTGATGTGTTACTTGGACATGATTTTATTAAGAAACTCATGCCAATCACCATTGAAAAGAATTTGTAAATTTCAGTATTCAAGGAGACAAGGTGCAAGTCCCTGCTAAGAGTAAATACGCGCTCATGGTAAAACTCGATGAGGTAAGAAATTTTGATGAAGCAGTAACAAATCTTTCCAAGATCCAAAAAATTGTCAAACATGCAGAAATCCATGGTTGTGCCATTTTGTCTGATATTATAAACAAATTGAAAAATGATTGTACAACAGAACACCCTAATGCATTTTGGTTCAGGGAAAAGTATTTTGTTTCACTTCCATTCCAAAACCAAGGCTTCATTAAAGCACAAAAGACATCAACAAATCGTATGAGCCCATCCGAACAAGAGCTTTGCAAAGCATAAATTAACCATTTGATAGAAAGAAAATTGATAGAACTGTGCAAGAGTTCTTGGGCATGTCCAACTTTTTATGTCAACAAGCACTCAAACAAAAACGTGGAAAAAAAGAGGCTAGTTATCAACTACAAAGCTCTAAATGAAGCTCTTGTGCCCATTAAATATCCTCTGCCTAATAAAGAAATGTTGTTATCAAAGATCGCCAAAGCAAATGTGTTCAGTAAGTTTGATCTTAAAAGTGGGTTTAGTCAAATTGGCATAATCTTGAGGATAGATATAAAATAGCATTCGTGGTACCTGGAGGACAGTTTCAATGGACAATTATGCCATTTGGTTTGAAGAATGCTCCATCAGAATTCCAAAAGTGAATGGAAGATATTTTCAAAGATTATTCTTTTATTATTGTCTACATAGATGATTTGTTAATTTTCAACAAAGATATTAGTGAAGAAACACTTAGAGAAATTTTATCAGGTTGTTTTCATGCATGGTCTAGGTTTCCCTACCTCCCCAGATAAGTTCATCATTGCACAAACCTGGATTGGGTACTTGGGTTTAATCATATCCCAAGGGAAAATAGAATTACAACTACATGTATTGAATTCTTTATCAAATTTTCCAAACTATTCTCCAGATGTTAAGACTGTGCAAATATTTTTAGGATGTTTGAATGACATCAGGCAATTTTATCCAGAGCAGGCCGCAGATACAAAGCTTATGCAACAAATATTAAAAAAGGGCAGTAGTTGGAATGACTAGATGACCAAAGTAGTCAGAAACATAAAACAGAAAATCAAATAGATACCACCATTGGCTCTTCCCCACAGTGACCTACCATTCATTCTTGAAACAGATGCCTTAGATTATTGTTGGGCAACAATCTTATTGCAAAAACATGGCAAAAAGGAAGAAGTATGTGCATATGCCTCTTGCACATTCTTAGAAGCTGAAAAAAATTATCCTTCTTCCCAAGAAATTCTAGCAGTAAAGAAAGATATAAAAAAATTCAGGTTATTCCTTAAAAGTGTCCACTTCATTGTTAAGAGAGATCTCAGGTACATGAAAGGAATGCTGCAAAACAAAAGTTTGCTAGAACAAGGTAATTCCAGAGTTTTAAGATGGGCTTTATGGTTAGATGGATATGATTTTGATATCATATATAAAGTCGGTAAAGAGAATTATCTTGTAGATTTAATGACCAGAGAAGGAGCAATTATACAAATAGAATATGCAGTTAAAAAAATTGAATTTGGTGAATGTTCATCATCATCCCAGAACAATTCCCAAGTTACGTTATGCTCTTCCTGCCATTATTCTTTTTGTGTGGATTGTCTTTTAGAAAAAGTTCTGTCTTTACCGAAGATCATTCTTGAGAAATGGTTTTGGCTCTCAGATACAAGACACAACTATGAAATTCCATTAGCACCTATCAACAATAATCGTGCTTATTTTGGTGCAGTAAGATATCCATATCACAAACTTGTTTATATTTATGATCCTAATATGAGATGGATAGATTATTATGCCATTATTTAATATGCTCGTGCAGATGAAAGAGTTTCAATCATCATGTATTGTGAAAACATTATGTCTCCATTTAGTCATTGGAGTAGTTGGATGAATCTCCTACTTGTTTCCTTTGTTCCCATAAAAGAAGATCAAGGTAGGCTCTGTCAGTAGTTTTCCCTTTCTATTTTGTATAATGACATGCAAGATGGAGTAGAAAGAGATGATATATTTGAATTCGATTTATTAATAAGGTCACCAACATGAAGATCAACCAGGATAGTACTTATCCTACATGTTATAATTTTACTATTGAAAATGACTATTTTGGTGAAGTCGAAATTCCCCTAGATAAGCTAGATCCATTCATGTGTTTCTCAGTTTTTTCAGCTAGCTTCAGAAGGGAACCATAATGGTTACAACAACTTCCTAGGTTAAGTCTTGACAGGTATGTTGAAGAATATGAGTCTGACTATGATCTTGACTATGACTTTGACCATAGTCCCAAAGGCTGGTGACCAAATCTTTAAAGAGATTTTATTTTAGGCTTTCGAGGGTTCTCCTTAAAAGAATGTCCTCTGTGCTGATAATCATTACACCTAGTTTACTTTATTTTAGGCTTTTGAGGGTTCCCCTAAAAGGAATCTCCTCTGTGTCAATAACCATTGTACTTAGTTTTGCTTTCATGGGTTTCAAGATATTGGAATATCCACTGTGTATCAACTTTTAGTACATATATGATTTCTTCCATGAAGAAACATCTACTGTATATAACCTTTTAGTACATGCATTATGGCTGTCGTGGATTCCCCTAGTCAGAATCTCCACTTTGTATCATATCATTAAGATTTTATGTGATACGAAAAATCTCTTGGGGGAGGGGAAAGATTCCAAAGCTGGAGCAACACCCCGAGGGTCCATCCTATACATCCTATATAAGGAAGCATAAGCCTCAACTCAAGACACTTGTAAATTTCCGAGTTTCTCTATAATATGAAAGAAGTTCTCTTTGAGTTTTAAGTTCAAAACATCTGCATTCTGTGTCTTGTGATATTTGAATTCTGTGTTTTGTGATCTTTGTTTTCCCGAGTACATATTAAGAGTGTCTGCACATATAAATTGTGTGTGTGTGTGTGTGTGTGTGTGTCTCTCTCTCTCTCTCTCTCTCTACTCTCTTCTCTCTCTCTCCTATAATATATATATTAATATATATTATATATATATATATATATATATATATATTTATTTATTTATTTATACGGTTGCGGCAACATCCTGTGTCTTTATCCTCTCTATATCAACAAGCGAGATAGTCATGCCCTTGACATGAACACCCCATTGACAATTGCACTCCACAAACTCAATAATGTTCCTCCCACGAGGCAACACCAGATCAATATCCCCCACCACTCCGAGAGGAGGGAATCCAATCAAGAAGTAAATATCCTATAATGTGAGCTCAATATTGTGCCCCTACATGACAAAGACCTCATAGTCTAGATCCCAATAGCTCACAATTCTGGATAGCAAGGGCTCACCTGTCCTCATCAATTGGTTCTCTACCAACTTGAGAGCCCCATAATGAGCCAATGCCCCTCAAACCACCTGATCCCCCTGGATCGTGGATCAAAGAGTATCCAAGTCTCATTCATGCCAGTTGAGTTAGCTTTGACATGCCTGCAATATACCACATGTCTTGTCAATTCAAAGAAGAAAATAATGGGCAACACTGATTGACCTAAAACCCCCACCAGTCTAGCAAAGCAACCCTCTCTCTGGCCCAAATCACAGTTTTCAGCTCAGAAAATGAGAGCTCATAGGTTTCCAGTTACTTCCTACAAGCCAGATCACACTTAAGGGCCCATAAAATGTGATGTGACTGTGAGCATGAGCAAGGGTCTCTCAGGGAGCCGACAGGTGCCAGAAATCAGGAAATAAACCACTAAAATTGAAGAGATGAGTAAGATGACCTACATGAACGTCACAAATCCCGATTCCGATGGTTAGTTTTTCTGCTGCAATCTCCACAATGTTTAGGGCCTTTTCCTCCTCTACAAATTCACCACAACTCACTTAGCAAATGAATCTAAATTGGAGCGAAAACACCCTTTTATAGGAAAACCCACAGTTTTTCTGTCACCCATTGCGACTAGACCATAGCTCAGTTTGACGAACCATCAACACCATTAGAAAGATCTCACCGAGATCTGTCATAGATCTTCCTTAGTTCTTGATGATTTGACACTTCACCAGGAAGCCATTTTTCCAAGAAAGGTCACTTCGTTGTCTCTTAAAATTGAATTTCATCATAAAGCAACACTTGTAGTTTGAGGTCCACCTCCTCTTAAAACTTGTCATACCACATGTCAGTTTCTTCATGAGTAACCATCATTTACTCATGTTTTGATGGTCCCCACTGGGCCTATTCTCTATGGCAGCGTCATCGAGTCGCCCTTGTTCAAAGCTTCCGCAATGAGTTACCTTGCACTCTTGGAGTCTATTTCATGTCCCAGTATATCATGTCATAGTATTCCATCCATATTTTCATATCGTTCATCCTGTGTTACCCATTTTGGCCTCTAGTCATACTATCCCCATCCCCTCTGGAGTTGACTCAGTTACTGTTAGTTCAGCCATGCACTTTATGCTCTGACAGGGGTAGTCGTCTATTTGTCCCTCAATCCTACTTTTACCCATTATCCTTGGTGTCAATCCATCAGTGACCTTACTATTTTCCCTCATACTTTAGTTGAGGATCCTCACTGCCTCATCTATCATGGGCCCTATTATGTCGACATCAACTCATTTATTCTAGAAGAACGGCCTAGAGGGCAGTGTATCTCGATTCCAACTTCCATTCTTGTTTGGTGCCTTAGATCGAGCAGAGGGTCTCATTATTGTCCTTTGACTTGGTCGTTTCATGTTCATAATCCATACATTTGATGGTCCAGTGATGCAGTAGATTGTACAAGTGATTCTTGGGTGTGTGTGAGATGTTTCAGACCTCATGAGGGGTTGACCCTTTAGGTAGCCCCCCCACATGACAAGATGCATACCTCCTATGCTACAGCCTCAGATGCAGTTCCGTAGAGTTGATGGGTTCAGTTCCTACCAATCATAGTGTTCATAGAATGCATGTCTCCTCCAAATGTTCCATTAAGTTTTGCAGAGTCCTTCCTTGTTGAGCAGGGCTTCTCCAGTTGTTCTACCCTCCCTCCCACCCATTTTTTATAGGGAAGGGGATTTGTATCTCATGTACTCATATTATTGTATTTAGTCTTGGCTCATGTTTTTCCAAGTGCATTATATATATGGGACACATTTTATTATTTTATGGCTATGTTATGCCAACATGTCATGTATCATTCAGCATGTACTTCATTGCTCAGTTTTATATTTCTAGGTGAACCATTATTTTTGCACTAAGTTATCTCGGCGGGTATGGGTATGCCTCCCCCACCTGAGTGAGGTCTAGTACCACAACATAAAAGGAGACTTGCATTAGTCTCGTCCCTTTGTCCCTATCCTTTCTCACATTCAACTTCATTGGTCTCTCTCTCTCTCTCTCTCTCTCTCTCTCTAACTCCCCTATGTTGCCTAGTGATTGTGTCTTTACAATGTACTTTAGTCATACATTTTTCTCCTAATACTGGTACATTGGGGGGCAATTTGTTATCACAAAAAACTGATCATCTAGCCTAATTTACTAGATGGATCGAAGTACACCATGTGAAACCAATTTTACCATAGTAAAATTTCTTTCACTATGAGAAATTACTTAATAAACAACATTTTTTAAGTAATTTATAGTTAAACCCGTGAAGAATAATTAAATAAATCACTATTTATTTGATTTTATTCTAGGAATAAATAATTAAACCATTGTGTTATTATTATTCATTGTCATATTTGACCCAATCATGAAAAATAAATAGATAAATCACTATTTGTCTTATTTTCTCTGAGAATAAGTAACTAAACACTAATTAATTATTATTCTTTGTTAAATTTGACTAAATCCCTTAGGAATAATTAAATAAATCCTTATTTCTTTATTATTCCTTAACTAATTCCTTGAGATGATGAATAAATCATTTATTTATTTATTATTTCTAAATAAAAGTTCAAATACTTTTTCCCTCCTAAACAAATATAATAAAATATTCCAAGTGGTTATTCCAATAATGGGATCAATAATATTTTATTATTTCCAATTATTCGAAACAACTCAATATTTTGTTATAAATAGAAGGGATTTCCATTCATTATTCACTTTTAATTATTTTCATTGTTGCACTCATTGTTGTAACTCTGATTATTTTCATTGTCACACACCATATTTTTCATTGGGTTTATGCATTATAGAGGAGAGAGACTCTACACAAGATGAAGACATATGAGGATAGCGAAGAACCCATCCCATAGAGGGGGACTGGTAACGTTTATTTGTTCCCTTCATAGGTGTTATATTAAAACTATTCTTTACATATCTGGTTTCCATTGGATGATTGGAGTTATTACTCTTTCTTTTTGTTTTTTAACTATGATTGTGGCATAGATCTGGACTTTGGCAGGTTTTGTTTCTATCAGTTTCTACAGATCTACAATGTTTAGCAGCCATTTATATCGTTGAGTTTGTTAGTCATCCACAATATTAAGTGGGTACTTTTCATAGATCTTTGAGAAGAAAACACTACAACAGTTAGTGTCCTAAATAATCCAGTCGTTCCATCTCGGTATCCATCTGTTCTACTATCGATTCATCCTGCTAAGCAAGTTCCTGTTCCTATGGCTTCTCACCGTGTTCATCATCTTCCGTTGGTGGATCTGAGTCTTCAACTTGTATCAACGCAGTTTTCACTATCTATGCGCCTTGCACTTCCTCCTATTCCTATTCCTGTTGCACTTCTTTCTCTCTTCTACATAGCTCTTGTTCTTTTTTCAGCTTCTGGTCTACTTCCTGCAACTTCCTCTCCATCTCTTCTAGTGTTTTCTTATCTCTCCTTTTCGTTGCTCCTCTCTTGTCGTGTTGTCACCTCTTTTCTTCTATATCCAAAGCTACTCTTTCAATAAGTGGATCTTCCTTAAACTTGTAGTTTTGCTCCACCTCTGCGCTTTTAGAAATCTTCCTCTTGCCTTTTCTTGCATAGGTTTGCTGCCTGCTGCTTCTTTCATTGCTGATCCCTGTGGTGTTGTTGGCTTGAGTGCTACTAGCCATTATACTACCACACTGACCAGTTCATTGACCCTAGAGGAGTTATAACAATATCTCCAATGGAATTCCCCTAGCTAATGACATGCCCCACGTATCCAAGGATAGTACACTCTCAGACAATGGTCCCTACATAATCCATGCAGATCATATGGATTGAAACTCTTGTTGTAGAACTTAAACTTCTTGAAGACCTCGACCTTGGAATTTGCTTCTTTCAAACTTTGGATCACGTACAACCCAATTTGCAAAGGAAGCATAGGCCATGGTTCCTTCCTCTTCCTGTGCAATCCAGCTAATAACCCTGTCGAGATGTGGTATGAAACCTCCTGCATGACCATCTTGTTTGTGGATAACTTTGGCAACAAATGTAAAGCCTTCTTTGTGTTGTACATCTTGATGAAGGTGTCATCAGGTGAGGCATACCAATCTGCAATGTTAAGCAATGCCTCCATTGCTACATGCAAGGTAGATCTTGTTCAAAGATCATCAGGTATAGAGGGGAAGCGAAGTAGTCATATAGTCTATCCACGATTCCTCGGTAGTTACACTCTAAGAGTAACTTGCAATATACGTTCACAATATTCTCTGAAGGTGTCCATTCCCAACCCACGATAGGAAACTGATAATGGGCATAGATTCAATCGAGAAGGTATGCGAGCATGAAGAATCATTCTTGTTGATCCTTGGGTGGACTCCAGGAATTTGATACATGCACTTTTAGCTGGAGAGTCAACATGTCAGACCAATTGAAAGGTTTTCCTTCACTTTCCAACTGATCTAATAGAACCACCCAACTCTGCGACAAGGTCTCTGTACTCTCTTAGCCATACAAGCAACCTGAAAAGATGACCAAGAGTTCGTGGGCCTTTTGAGTGTCTTTATCTTATAGATATGGTTGAGTGTCATCCTAAGCTTTGATGGCTCCCTTACCCAACACTTCAATATGTCTCTTGTGTTCACGCTAATGTTGGTAGTGTAGAACAGTGCATCCATCCTATTCATTGACTACAACAAATGATACATATGTTGATAATCTTATGTCCTGAAGGTAGAAATCTCTACTCCAGTGACACTACTCAATATCATCATCTTAGGATCAGTGTGTGAGACAATTTAGTGGATCATGTCTACGCATGGGAATACGAGATACCTACATGCAACCTTGTAGAAACCTTACTTATGAATGTTGAAATAAACCTGTTGGTCCTCCAGATTATCCTCAAAGCTACCTGCAAATATGTTATTGATGTCTTCCCATGTGATCTTGATGTCTTTCTCAATGAACACATGTTTGTTTGCATAGATGGGCAAGCTCATAGACAACTGTTCAACCACATCTCCAGTACTGCTTTCAACTATGTCCTTTGATCCAACTCTCTTCGAGGCCATGTTACATGTACTGCTGAGAAGATACTTAATACTTATT
>APFE030997988.1:29663-74837 GCA_000404065.3 Pinus taeda | reverse complement strand
ATTTTTCCTAAGGTTGCTCCTATTGCTTTGTTTGAGGCATCTGTGTGAATGTGAAAGGGTAGGGCCCAGTTTGGTCCTCTCAGAATTGGGTTCGTCACCAGCTTGCTCTTCAAGGTATCTAGGGCTTCTTGACAGTTTTCCGACCATATGAACTCAACATATTCGCCTAAGAGGCAAAACAAAGGAGAGTTTATCTTGTTGAAGTCTTTAATGAATCTCCTATAATATCTGGCTAAGCATAGGAAACTTCTGATATCTCTCACCTTTTTAGGAGATGGGACCCTTTGGATGATGGCAATTTTGTTGGGGTACACCTACAATCCTTGTCGAGATATTGCATGACCTACCACAATCCATTTAGTCATCAATAGTTCACATTTTTCTAGACTGGGGGACATTTTCATCTCCATACACTTATCCAGAACTTTTCGTAGGCTAGATATAGCTTCCTGAAAGGCAGAGCCATCAGGAGTGAAATCATCCATGTATATTTCTACTGCATCATGAACCAATTTAGAAAATATACTCAATATAGCTCTTTGGAAAATGGCTGGAGCATTGCAAAAACCAAAAGGAAGGACCTGGTATGTAAAGTTACCCCAACGAAAAGTGAAAGTGGTCTTATCTTGGTCTTCTAGGCTTATTTGAACTTGATTGTACCCACTCAACCCATCTAGGAAAGAGAAAAACATTTTCCCTGCCAGACAGTCTAACACTTGATCTATGAAAGGTAAAGGAAAATGGTCCTATTTAGTGGCTTTGTTCAATTCCTGATAGTCGACACATATTCTCCACTTACCATTATTCTTTGGCACTAGCACCAAAGGAGAGACCCATTCATTATCAGAAATAGGATAGGTGAATCCTGCATCAAGCAATTTCTACAGTTCTTCCTTAATAATATCTTTAAGTGCTAGGTTCATCCTCCTTTGAGGTTGCCCAACTAGTTTTCAATCTTCCTTGATGTATGTATGATGAGTGCATACTGAAGGGTGCACTCCCTGCATCTCCTTATAACTCCAAGCGAAGGCATCTAGATGTTTTCTCAGTAGGCTGCATAGCTCCTTCTCCTAGGAAGTAGATAGGGATGGATTGATTTTCAATCTTATTTCTGGGCCGAACTTTATATTTTTGACATGGAGAGAAGTAGGGTTGGCCACATAGAGATCAGTTGAGGGGTTTCTTTGTATTTCTCTTACTATGTCTTCTAATGGTGATGCACTGGGTGATGGATTCTGAATCAAATTTTCAATCATATCATCCTCATCTTGTGGTTTTCCCCCCATGGTGAGTTTTAATGCACAAAGCAATGTAGAATAAACTTCAACCTCATCCTCCTCCTTCAACCAGAGAGGTAGATCATGTTCTAGCAAGGGCTGGGTAGGAGGATATAAGGTTAAATTCTTGTACATGTGCCCGTTCTTTATGGTCATGTTCCTAGCTTGGCAACTGATGTAGGCATTGGCTGTAGCCAACCAGGGTCTTCCCAAAATGACAGGATACCCAGTGAGCTTTACCTTTCGCTAGAGAACCAAGGAATCAACAGGGTACTCCTAAGAATCAACAACGACCATCACATCTTCCACAATCCCCTGATGGTTCACAATGGAGTGATCTGCTAGCTGCAGCACTGTCGTGGTCTTCCTTAAGGAGCCCTGGAGGTTATGTTGGAGCATTGTGTTCTTTTTCATCACATTAATGGCAACTCCCAGATCAGTCAAGGTATGTGGTATCATTGTGCCATTAATGTGAACATCAACTACTGGGCTTCCAGGGTGAAAATATTTTGGACAGATTGTCTACCCCAACATCAGGTCGGACAGTTTTCCTATGACATTGATGGTTGGGGCATCTCTCTTGCACCTTCCTGGATTCCTAAAGCACTTCTATTTAATCAACCTATTATAGATAGACACATATTTTATGGCTTGGAGAAGTGGTATATTCACACATAAGTGTTTCAATTGTCCCAGGAGTTTAGTCTCTTTTGGGGTAGGCTGGATTGTCATGGATAGTCTTTGAAGAAAGGATGGATTTTATTTAGCTTCACTTTCCTCTTTATCTTCCTCAACCTCCCTAGGTGAACGCTAGGTATCTGGGATAACTTTTCCAGATCGCAAGTTGATTTCTTAAATATCCACAACATAAGTAGGGCATGATGATTCCCCACTATACACTTGTTGAGCCTGTCTATTGTTCGGGTTCGGATTTGGTTGCGCAGGCATTCAGGGTTGTCTTGGTGGAGCAGAAGGTAATGGTTTTGGTTGGATAGGTGGTGGAGGCAAAAAAACAGGAAGAGAGTTGTATTAGGGCCTCCACCCCTGATGAGGTGCATTCCACTGAGGTTGCAGCTGGTTGGGCATGATATTGAGATGGAAAGGACCACAGAGGACATGTGGACGAGGAAGGATGAGCAGGGGGGCCCCAAGAAGGTATGGAGGTGACTTGGTTGGGGTTGTAGTATGCTTGAGATGTCCCTTGCATCCCCTGCTCGTATGGTCTAGGTCCATGAAACCTCCTTTGTTTTGTGTAATAGATCTGTTCAGTGACTCCTTCAGCACCTTGGTATAGAATTTTAAGTTTGGGCAAAGAAGGGCACTTCTCTGTAGAATGATTTTGTTCATAGACTGCACAAACCTCTATAAAGTTCAATGGGCATTCATTCCTAGGATGCCTCTTGGTGCATCTAGGGAAAAAAATGGCTAAAGCCCTCTCTGCTTCCTCTTGATTTCTTTTGATATGTAAGGTATACATTTGCATGGCAAGAGTCTGCAACATCTCGCTCTTGAAGTCTTCCAACATGTTTCCAATTTCACCTTTAATGGATGAATTGGAAGAAGAGGCACTGGCTGTGGGTTGACTCCCCCTACCTTTTTTTCTAGATTCTCTAGAATGGTTTCTAAAAACAATCTTTATGTCCTCATAGGATAGTTGGTAGATGTCTCCCCCAACCAGTAGATGGAAGGTGTCTAGAAGGTCTTCCCCAATTCCCCTGAGTAGGACCAACCTCAGAGACTTAGGGTCAAGTGTACACCTAGCCCTATTGTAATTAAGTTGAAACCTCTCTTCATAGTCTTCTAGGAACTCATCATTTCCCATGGTCATTCAGAAGCTTCCTTATTTAGTATTATTTGACCTACAATAGTCTTGATATTTGTTGTTAAATCCCTACTGCATCTGAGCACAAGTTGTGATGCTATTGCCAGGTAATCCCATGAACTAGCATAGTGACACATCCTTGAGAGTAGAATGGAACAGTTTCAGCTTTTTCTCGTCTTATGTATAGTCATAAGTTCGACAGATGATAACAAACTCAAACAAGAAGGTGTCAAGATCTTTTGTAGTCAGGCCATGGAAGTGAGGTAGGGCTAAAGGACTTATATTTTTCATTTTGGTGTCCCCATTGGTCTCCTGAATGGGAAACTTATCCTCTATTTTCTCTCCATTCCCCCTAGCATTTTTGTATTTATCCATTGGCTCAGGAGGAATGTTTTCCTCTTCTTCTTCCCCTATACGTTCTTCAAATATTTCTGGTTGTTCACCTAAGGGTTCTTCTTGATTGTATCCACCGAAGAAGAGAGAAGGTGGGTTGTGTGAAGCAGTGGCAGTGTTGGGAAAAATGTTTCCTCAGTTATCTCTATTCCTACAAGGCATGAAAGGAAATCTTTTTGGTTGGTTTTTTGTTTCTTTTTCCCCACACTGATAGTACTTGCAAAAACTGGAATTGTGATTGAACAAAACAAATTGCAACTAGATGAAACGAACTTGTTGAATGAAAATTTGTAGAATTGAAAAGGAAAGCAAGGAAATGCAAAACTAAAAGAAAGGAAATGACAAGTCTACTTGTGCCAAAATGAAATTTTTATAATTGAAAAGGAAAGCAAGGAAATGCAGAACTTGAAAGAAAAGAAATGACTAGTCTACTTTTGTTGAAATAAACTATTAGCAGAATGTTGCAATAGGAAATAGAAGAAAGCAGTAATCATAGAATACTCTGACCCTTCCTTGAAAACTACACCAAAAAAATGGTAAGTGCTATTATTGTAGCAAGAATGCTACAACTCCTGGGCTACCAACTTTACTTTTATCAACTCGGTAGTTCGTAACAAACTTGGAAGCGTCGGTACTATATGTACAAGTACTAGTTCTCACTACAGGTTGTCACTTGGTCAGCCGGCACAAGATCAATAGGAGCTAAAGCCAACTTCTATATATTTCAAAAGAATCTCTATGTATGATACAAGAAAAGAAAGATTACTCTATAGATGCTATTCTAATTACAGAAAGGAGAAAGACTGGAATATAAAGCAAAACCTAGTAAACCCTAATTAACAAGCCAACTCTACTTTTGCCAAATCACTATGAGAACCATGAAATAAATGCCATTACCTACTCAAGGAAGTGAAAAAAATATAACCATGCTATTTCTGGAAGTAAATAAGAAAAAAACATATTTTTGGATTTTTATGTGTTTCTATGTGAATTTGACATGCATCTAATTTATTTTGTGTGTGTGAGGCAGCGAACAGGTGGCGTTAAAGGGCGGTTTTGGAGCTTGGGAGGATGTAAGATGGTGTGGATGGGTCCTAAGAGGTCTTAGGTGGCCTTCTGGAGGATTTTCCCAAACTCAGCCTTCAAAAGAAAGCCTAAAGCAAAAAACTATAGGAGGACACAGGGAAACTACAGGAGGAAAACAGGGAAACTATAGGAGTCCTGTAGGAGGAGGTCGAGAGTAATTTTCACCATTTTGAGTGTGCGAGAGTGGGTGAAAAATGTGGATGAAGGTTGGAATGAGATGTTAGGGTGCCTAAGATCTACCATGAATCACCAGGAGAGAGAAAGATGATTGGGTTTGCTCAAGGAGAGAGGGAGAATTTCTATGAAAAATGCATGAAACTAGGGTAAAATTTAGGTGAGTCTTGGGAGACCTATAGGGCATGGATCAGTTGGAGGGTGTGATTGCTGGTAAGCTGGCCTACTGCTAGAAGAGATTGGCTACATAGAAACCGATAGTTAACCAAGAAAATCAAGAAACAAATGAAATGAGTGCATCCTAGGAAAATAAAGTTTTGCATTAAAATGGCCTAAACTATGATAAATAGAAGGAAATGTTGGGAAATTTTGCAAGAAAGGAAAACATGAAAGAGGACTATTTTAAATTAGGAAGTGAACATGATGAAGGAGATCTAAAGCAAAGGAAAACTAGACTATTAATCTACTAAAAAAGCTGCAAACACTAGACGTCCTATGAATGAAGAAAATCTATGGTTTGGGGGCAGAAAGAGAGTCTTTTTCTCAAATCATGGTCCTAGAGGGAGGAAGAGAGGCCAAGGAACTATTTCTAGCCTTTTGAATCTTTTCTGATCACTGCTTAGCCTGCTATAGAAAGTACAAATGGAAGCAAACTATTAAATCATCAAAAGCAACATATTCTTAATCATAAAAGAAAAATACATCTAACAACAAATTAATATACAAAATGAAGTAAAGAATACAAATAAATGTAAAGAGAAGTTTGGCTACTTGGATTGGGCCCTAACCCAAGAGCTTCAGCCCATTGAGGTAACTTAGTGCCAGCTCAAAAACGATTCCATCTCCATTATCAAAACAATAGCAATATTACATAAAACTGTCACAAAATAATAAGCTCTAAATTTGAGCAGAGTTTACATAAGAAAAAATCCAACCCTAGTGATTCCCTAGGCTTGTTTACTTATACATTTGAAGCTACCAATATCTTCCTTAAAATCAGGGAGGCTTGGCTCCCAAAACTAAAGATAACTATCAGTCATCCTCCAGTTGCTCGGCTGCCTTCTAGTGCATGATTCAACTGCCTGTACTCCAAGCTGAATGAAGGGGAATTCGAAGTAAGGAGTAATAAATAAAGAGGATTCCCTTCTATAAGTCCTCTCCTCTATCTACTTCAAGTTATTTCTGCCATTTGAGCACTGGATCCTTGAATTTTACCTCGAAATCCATCAATAATCTACATTAAATACATGTTAGACCACATGGCATCATAACTAACTCAACTCACCCTATAAGCATAAACATAATCAGAAAATCATATAATAAGCTAAGAGAATGGTTGATTTGACTAGGTTAGGGGGTAAAATGAGCCAATATAATTACCCATTTATGAGGCTCATCATGTGCCCTAACTATTCACATGTGTTGAAAATAACAGAGGAACTATATTGAGGGATGATGTTGTGCCTGTTTAAGATTGCATAAAGGAAGTGTACTTATTGACTCAACAAATATTGAGTATGTCTGCACAAGTGACTTGAAAATTTAAAACTAGGAAGAAGACTAAAACACTTTATAAAACATTAAAATAGCATGGAGTAACCATAATAATATAGACCATAAGATCCTCAATAGGCTACAAAATTCAAAAATGGGAAAAAATCTGGAGGGTGTTGGTCACAACATCAACAGGCCAACAAATTTCAAAAGTAATTATCAATCAGAATCTACAATTTCATTGATTTTTCAACATGTTACCACAACCATGTTAGAATAATACACTTTATTGTCTTGTATGTAATGGCTAATTCAAGACTGTCCCTAAAGTTTTAAGTATTCACTAAAGCATCCATACAAAGAAATGTGGTCTTTTCTCCCCAACAACTGTAAAAGATATACTATATGTAGCAGTTGTACCATACAAATATTTGAGAAAACACATTGATACACATCTATAAGGTTGAGATATGTTATATCTTGATTCATATATTTCTATGGAAACATTCCTCCATCACACTAAAATAATGCAAATTATTTTAGGTCATCTCCTCCAATATATGACTAGGCACTGCAATGTCAGTTTTTGATCCAAGTTTCTCCAAGGTTTAGTGATGAGAATTAATTCCTAAGGTATGATGTAAAGATTAAACAGGAGTATAAGTTAAACTTCTTTGATATGATACAAGAAATCTGACCTCAATATACGACAATGAATATTGACATATGAAACCTTTATTTGTTGGTTACCTTCCTTGAAATAACATTAATATACGTAAACAAATGATGTGTGTCATCTCCTCTAAGGTTTGACAATAATACGAGTTCTTTCTAAGAATCTCAATGTGGCTAAGAAGATATAAGAGAGGAGTTTAGATGTAGTCCACGTGAAGGTTGAACTTGAAGGCGAAGATAGGATACTAAGGAAGTTGTGATTAGATCCATTCTAATGCAAATTTTCTAGAATATTTTAGCCAAGAAAGATCAATTTCTCAATGACTAAGTAGGGTTTGATATTCTGAAATCTTCTTGTGCTCATGAAGGACTTTCTCCTGTAATATGGCCAAAGTTTGAAAGAAAGCCAAGGCATAAAAAGGATCTGTGGTAAGGTAGCAAATATGAGACAAATTTGGGCATGATTAGAAGGAAATTTGTTGAAATCTATAGGGTTAGTTCTATGTACAAGAAGGATGATTATCTGAATTAAGAAGGGATAATAATTTTTTGTAATTGTAGGCTAAAGGAAGGGACTTTGTTTTAGGCTAAGTTTCCTAGTAGGACTTCCAAAACAAGATCGCATATCTCTATGGAAATTGTGTAGAAAGAGGTTCCTTTAATGAGGGTTTCTGTTAAGTTTTGGAGGTACAAGGAAGACCTAGACATGGAAAAACTGTGCAGACCCATATATGAGGTTACTTGAAGACGCTCTATGTACAGTGAGTGCAATAGTTGGTTCACTTGTGGGAAAATGTGTGAAAATATTAAAGATAATGAAGCAGTGGACATTCAATATCAAGTGGGTTGTGCTTGGAATAACTTATGATAATAATATTGGTGAAACTATGTCACTATTGAAAGGTGTTTTGATTGTTTCCCTAAGGATTGTCAGTTTAAAGCACATATAGGATAGGTAGAGGGTTGTGAATAGAAACCCTAAGGACAATAATCTAATAGGAAACTAGAGGACTAATAAGAAGGTTTATTTGAAGACCCTTAGAGGTGGAAAGGAATTTCCTTGAGGTAAATGGTCTCGTGGAGTGTTGAAAATAGGAACAAGAAATGTTAAAATAGAATCCATAAATTCCAATTTATTTTTTCTTTGAATTAAATTGTGAATTAAAATTGTAATTCTTGGTTGAATTGAGGCTTTTGTGATCCATAATAGTTAGAAGAAATTTCGGCGTAAATCACATTTAGAAAATCATTGTCGATGTGTTTCAAACCAACCAGTGTGGTTCATCATCAGGACAAATTAAAAATCAGATCTATCTTTGCCAGTTAAATACTACGAGTAGAGCCTCCAATGGCTAACTAGGACAACATCTAAATTTGACTAGGGACCAGGGTCAAAGAAACCAGTTATAAATTAAAAGTAAATAAGGGACCTTACCTATATATAAATTATATGTATCAAGTAAATTTAATTAAGGAGGGGTTGTGGTCATCCTTAACAAGGATGATTACCGCAAGAAGATGTTAGATCATCTTTACAATAGTGGCAGTTATAAAAAACTGCTCAAGAACCCTCTTAAGAAAATTTCTAAGATGGTGGCTCTCACTATCAACTCCAATGGCTCGGTTTGTTCCCTTCGCCATAAACTCATTGAGAGCAGTTCCATTACTCCTAGGATCTATGGGTTGCATAAGATTCACAAAGAGGGGGCCCCTCTAAGGCCTATCATCAACACCATTGGTGGTTCGACCGACCTTCTTGCTAAGTTCCTTGCCCTTAAGCTTAAGCCCCTGGTTGGCTGTACGGAGTCCTTCGTGAAAGACTCTACATCCTTCATCAAAGAGCGTAAGGAAATTAAGCTTAACCCCGATGACATTCTCATCAGCTTTGATGTGGTCTCCCTTTATACTTGCATCCCTATAAAGGAGGCCTTCGAAGTGATTTATCACCTAACAAATCCCGATACCGCGCATCTAGTTGAGATCTGTCTCACTTCCGCTTTCTTTTGTTTCGAGGGTGAGTTCTTTGAATAGACCTGTGGTGTTGCCATGGGCTCCCCCCTTTCCCCTATTGTTCCAAATCTTTTTATGGAAGATTTCGAAGCCAAAGATTTAGCCTCGGCTCGTTTCCTTCCCAAGCTATGGAAAAGGTATGTAGATGACACTAATGTCATTTGGTCCCATGGCCAGGAGGAGTTGGATCTCTTCTTCAATCACCTCAACTATCAGTCCTCTGCCATTAAGTTCCCCATGGAAAAAGAGGTCAATGGTTGCCTCCCTTTCCTGGATATTCTTATATCTAATAATAAATACAGTTCTCTCTCCCATTTAATGTTCCGAAAGAAAACGCATACGTAGCACTATCTTCATGCCAATTCCCATCATTTCCCTGCTCAAAAGATGGGTGTTCTTAACACCCTCGCTACTCGTGCCCTTAGGATTTCTGATAATGAGAACTTCGATAAGGAGAGATCCCATCTCCTTAATGTCTTTGTGGAGAATGGCTATAGTAGGCGCCTAGGTCAGAAGGCTTTCATTAAAGCCTCTAAGAATTCATTAATTAAAAAAGAACCTAAAGAGCACCGACTAGGTGTCCATCTTCCCTATGTTTAAGGAACCACGAACAAGATTGTTCAAATCCTTAAGAGGTATGATATTCCCTCAACCTCTAGGCCCCTCAACACCATTTGTAAATCCCTCTGATCGGTGAAAGATCCTATTGACCCTAACGACATGAAGGATGTCTACTTGATCCCTTGTTCTTGTGGGACCCCCTATATCAGGGAAACAGGGTGCTCCATCCATCAGAAGATCAGCGAAAATGCAGCTAACCTAAGACATAGGAGAAGTAAGTCTTCAGCGTTAGCAGAGCATGCAGAAAAGACCAAGCATCAGGTTTGTATAGAGGAAGCCAAGGTTATTTCCAAAGTTGCTCAGTTCCATCATCGTAAATTCAGGGAAGCTATTGAAATTGAAAGAAGGCCTAACAATCTCAATAGAGATGATGGCTGGAAGGTTAGTAGCTATTGGATCCCTACCATTTCTTCCTAGTCTTTCTTTTCCTTCCCCCCCCTTTTCGAGCTTTCATTGTTTCCCTTGGAGCCTTGTCTTTTCCTCCCCCCCCCCCTTTTCGAGCTTTCATTGTTCCCCTTGGAGCCTTGTCTTTTCCTTCCTCCTAGGGTTTCTCCTTCTGGCTCTGTGTTTTTCTACTGGTCCTATTCCTGAATTTCTCCTTCTTTTTAATTTGTGTCGCTCTTTCTATTTATTTTTTCTCATAGATATTAATAAATAAAATCTTAACTAATGTTTTGTATTTTATTAAATAACCCCCCTCCATTTTTGTTTTCCTTTCTTTTGATATTTGTAAATTTATTTTTGTAAGGTAGTTTATTCCTTCAGGTATATATATATATATATATATTATATTATATATATAATATATATATATATATATATATATATATTATTAAAATTTCTTTTTTAACTGAATATTATTATATTATATTTATTTATATATTTTTTATTTTTATTATCTTTTATTTATTTTATTTATTTTATTTTTATTTTATTTATTATTTTTTATTTTTATTTTTACTTTTTCTTTATTATTATTATTATTATTATATATTTATTTATTTATTTTATTTTTATTTTTTTCAACTAAATTTAAATTAACCTCCTAATTAATATATATATATAGATATATATATATATATATATAATATATATATATATAATATATATATATATATAAAAATTAAAAAATCAAAATTTTTATAATTTTAATAGTTAGTTATACCTCTATATTTTGTTAGTTATATACTAATATTTATATTTTCTATTTATATATTAAATAGTTAATACTTTTAATGATTTATTAAACTACCAATTTAATTAAACTTACTTTATACATATAATTTGTATATAGGTAAGGTCCCTTATTTACTTTTAATTTATAACTGGTTTGTTTGACCCTGGTCCCTAGTCAAATTTAGACGTTGTCCTAGTTAGCCATTGGAGGCTCTGCTCATAGTATTTAACTAGCAAAGATAGATTTGGTTTTTCAACTTGTCCTGACGATGAACCACACTGGTTGGTTCGAAACGCGTCAACAATGATTTTATGAATGTGATTTACGCCGAAATTTCTTCTAATTGTAATTCTTGTTAGATTTGAGACTTTTGTGATCCATATTATAGATCAATGTCTTTTGGATTAATCACATCATTAGGATTTGCTCGACATTTTGAACAAACTAATGTGGTTCATCCTCAGGACAAGGTGAAAAAATCATACAATATTCTCATAGCAACTTGTAATAGTTAACTAAGTTAATTTGACTTAGTTAACTTAGGAACGCTGAGTTGGAAGTCTTTTGGAAGTCATGTATATGTTCTCCTTAAGTTTTAGGGGTCTAGGATGATTTTCATTATGAGTTTTAATTATATTACTCAATTTACTGAGTTATATTCAGTTAAATTAGTTCCAAACTATTTGTGCAACTAATAAAGAGTTAAGAGTTAGGTAGTGCACTAGTGCATCCACAAGTGTCACTCTAGTCAACTCAAGATTCTTTCATCTGAAACTCATGTATGTCAATTCTGATGAATACCTAGTTGACACTAGAGAGTATGGATAGTGTACTATCAATTGTATGATTCACTGAGTTGTATAGATCAAGCATGCAATCAGAGAAGAACCTATGTTTGGATTTTGCAGTTCTGGAAGCATGAATTCCCTTTAAATATGGGATATTCATCCTAGGAATTGTGCAAGGAAATAGGTGCTTGGAGAGCTACAAAATTCGCCAAGTGTTGGCCAAGAGCTTGCTTGTGAGCTGAGAGAGACGAGGATATTTGTGTGAAATTGTTCTAGTGAGAAAAAGCTTTGTATCTTCACTCATATTTATGATATATGCAATACAAATAGTGGGGCTTTGAGAAGTGTCTTTCCCTAGATACATCTTGTGTTCTCTGCAATTTATTTATGTTCCTCTTGTTCATATTATTTCCATTGATCTACTGGATTTCTGTGGTTGAAAGTAGAAGTAGAGTCTTGTCGTTTGCTTTAGTAAATTGCATGAGCTTGTGAATGTATAGGAAATTCTACATGGTATCAGAGCTAGATCTGTAGAAATTTTCTACATGGTATCGAAGCAGGATTTGTTTCTTGGTCACGCATTTATAGAGTAGATCTGAAAGTTTCTGTTCAAAATTTTGAGAAACAAATAGAAGATATGGCTTCCTTGTGAAAAGATACCCAAATTAAAAAAAAAAAACAGCCAAATCAAAGGTTGGACGAAGGAGATATCGCTCATTTAAAATCAATGTTTTTTTTAGAAAATTCTGTGACAGCGGAACAAATTAAACAAATTGATGTGCTAGCCAAGAAACTATATGCACTTGAGGTAAAATATTCATGTCGAGTATTAAGGAGAAAGGAAAAGGTTAGAGACTTGGTAGTTGAGAGGGTGAGTAAATTACCGCTCAACATGCATCCCTAGAAGAAGTGTCATAAGCAGCTTCAGGAAGTTATGGAGCACCCACAACTAGAGAAGAGTAGAGGAGACCAAGTGGAGGCATCCACTCATGCAGAGACCTCTAGTATTGGTAAATTTCAATCCAAGTGGTCTGAGGGATCACATGCAGCCATACCTCTAGGTTTGAGGTGGGGCGATGTGAAGTGCTAGTCCTAAGAGAGTTGAAATTGGGTAGGGTCGATTGAGAGGTTTTATCTCCTGGATCATATCTTTCTAGGAGAGACCAAAGTAAAAAAGCAACGAGATGAATCACTGATGATTGATGCAGTCAGAGATCAGAGTGATAGAGGCTAGGCTAGTTAGATAGTAAAGAGTGTAGAGAAGGGTTGACAACAGTGTAGAAAGGCAAAGTTAGTAGAAGCGCAAAATTTTCAGTCGATAGAGGCAGTAACAGTCAAAGACTTTGATGACAGTGGCATCATACTGATTTAGGTTGGATGCTTTTTGTTTTTGGAGTTGTTGTACAAATAAAACTAGAGAGAATTCTTGTATGTAAAACATTCCAAAGGTTCAGGATTGGGATCGAGTTGAATTCCTTTTTTGTTGAGAGGGATTTTTGAAAAAAACATCAAGAAATGTTAAAAATAGAATTTAGAAATTCCAATTTAATTTGTCCTTGAATTAAATTGTGAATTAGAATTGTAATTCCTTTCTCATAGAAACTTGTAATAGTTAACTAAGTTAAGTTGACTTAGTTAACTTAGGAGTTTTGAGTTGGAAGTCATGTATATGTTTTCCTTAAGTTTTAGGGGTCCATGATTAGTTTAATTATGAGTTGTAATTAGATAACTCAGTTTACTAAGTTATGTTCAGTTAAATTAGTTCCAAATTGTTTGTGGAACTAATAGAGAGTTAACAAAGAGGTAGTGTACTAGTGCATCCACAAGTGTCACTCTAGTTAACTGAAGATTCCCTCATCTGAAACGCATGCATGTCAATTCTGATAAAGACCCAGTTGATACTATAGTGTAGGGATAGTATACTATCAGTTGTATGGTTTACTTAGTTGTATAGATCATGCCTAGAATCAAAGAAGGATTGATGCTTGGATTGCACAGTTTTGGAAGCATGAATTCCCTTTAAATATAGGTCATTCATCCTAGGAATTGCACAAGGAAATAGGGGCATGGAAAGATGTAGAATTATATATGTGTTTGCCAACAGCTTGCTTGTGAGTTGAGAGAGTTGAGCATACTTGTGCAGAATTGTTCTAGTGAGAACAATATTTGTATATTCACTCATATTTCTGATATATGTAATACAGATAGCACGTTTTAATCAATGGATTTCCCCAGATACATCTTGTGTTATGTGCCATTGATTTATATTCTTCTTGTTCATATTGTTTTCAATGATCGATTGGCTTCAACTGTTTGAAATTAGAAGTAGATTCTTGTCCTATGCTTTAGTAAATTGCATGAGCTTGTGAATCTACATGAAATTATACATGGAGGACATACTCTAGGTACCATAAGTGCAATATGTAACTCGAGAGATGATGTGGTGTCCCATGGAATTTCTCCTAGCATTGCACTGTTATCACCAAAAATTGATCATCTAGCAATAATTTACTAGATGGATTGAAGTAAACCATGTAGGACCAATTTTACCATAGTAAAATTTCTTTCACTGTAAGAAATTACTTAATAAACCACATTTGTTAAGTCATTTCCAATTAAACCCATGAAGGATAATTAAATAAATCACTATTTATTTAATTATATTCTAGGAATAATTAATTAAACCATTGTTTAACTAATATTCCTTGTCATATTTCACCTAGTTATGAGAAATAAATAGATAACTAATTAATTATCTTATTTTTCTCTAGGAATATTTAATTAATCACTAACTAGTTATTATTCCTTGTCAAGGTTGACTAAATCCCCTAGGAATACTTAAATAAATCATTATCTATTTATTATTCCTTAACCATATTCCTTGAGATGATAAATAAATGATTTATTTATTTATTATTTCTAAATAAAAGTACATAACCAATTTAAATACTTTTTGTCTCCAACCAAATATAATAAAATATTCCAAATGGTTAATTCTAGAATTTGGTTAATAATATTTTATTATTTCCCATTATTTGAGGATAACCTAATATTTTACTATAAATTGGAGGGTCTTACATCCATTATTCACTTTTGATCATTTTCATTGTTGCACTCATTGTTGTAAACTTGATTATTATTATTATTGTCGCACACAATTTTCTTTTTTATTTGAGTTCTAATTGAGCTCAAACATTTTTTTTTTGGCTTTTACACATTATAGAGGAGAGAGACCCTACAAAAAGTTAAATACATTGAGGATAACCAAGAAACCATCCCATCGAGGTGCACTGGTAACATTATTTGTTCCCTTCATAGGCGTTGTTTAATAAAATATATCTTTTATATATCTGGTTTCCATTGGATTACTGGAGTTACTTTCACTTATTTTCTTATTCCATTTTGTTGTTTAGCTATTTCCATTGCTTATATTAGGGTTTTGGAAGGTTTTGTTTCTATTTAACAACCATTTTTACTGTTAGGGTTATTTTCCATCCATAGTCTAATGTTATTTCTTTTTGTATACCTTCGAGAAGAAAAAACCCCAACTTGTGCTTTGATCTTGTGGAGAGATAGAGTGTGCTTGTCAAGGCTTGGTGATGTGACAATATTGGTTATGATGATACTATCATCATTGATTATTATCAATCCAGATCCCTTCTTATAAGAATATTTCAACTTGAGATAGACCTATTGATTCATTATGAATACCAACCTAGTTAATAGTGAGTGTTGGAAAAGTAACTAGGTACAGTATTTGTAATTATCTTTGCACTTGTATTAAAAGGAAAAAGAAAAAAATAATTCAAGCATGGGTTTCATTCTCAAGTCTAGGTTCAACATTTTCTTCATGCTTCTAGGGATTTTTTAGTCAACAAAAATATTTTTTATATATTAAGGTCCCATTTGGACTCTTTGTAACAAAAGGAAAATAATATTTTTAGGTGATGTAAAGTCATTTTGTCCTCCAATACCATGTCATCTCTACAATGATAAGTTTTCCCTATTGGGGCATATTTCGCTCTCCTAGATAACTATAAATAGAGGCTTTTTCCTCATTCAAACATACATAAGAAAGTTCGATTTGTGCATAAGACAAGAAGGAAGAAAGTGTAAAGAACATAGAATAAAGAGAAATCCCTACTAACCAGTGATCAACAATATTAATTGTAATAGTAAGGGAAATCATACATGAATCATAACTGACTAGAAATAAACCAAATAGCTACAACACCTTCCTAACCAGTGATCCCTACTAAGAAGGAGGGCCCTTCCTTCTTTGTAGGGGTTGGTACACTACACAACGCACAAGCTAGTCAACATAAAGTGTTGATTTTAACCCCATACATAAATTACCTGCATAAGAATTCTAAAAACAGAAAATAAATAATGGCGAGTGCATAAAACATAAAATAGATATACACAGAGATTTTCTCTCGGATCCCAAAATCGAGTCTACCATATTGATTTTTCCTTATATCCATTTCAATGTTACAATACATATATATCTATATATATATCCTGATGGATCCATAAACCCCAATACATTAAACCTGGATTATAACATAATCGTAGTTCCCTTGATGAGATCTAGAAAATTCCATGGGCAGAAAACCATCATTCCCAAAACCATGTCAAAAACCCATGCACAAAACCATAAGTAGGTCCACCCACCTAATATAGGGTCTAAAAAAAATTTTCCCTGAACCACTACCGCAGACCCCATAGAGGGGGCTTACCAGCCCCCTCAAACCCCCGACAGGGGCGATTCTTCCCCATATACACCCGATGCGATGAAGGGGAGTCTCATTGCCTTCCCTCTAACTCCCCAACTTCACTACTGGGTCTAGTTGTGGAAAGAATATAACACACACCCAACATTCTCCCACTTGTTGTTTCCTTTCTAGAGCGGAGCTTAGTCATTAGTCCAGTCCTATAAAGTCCATTTTTTATCTAGACCAAAAGAACTTCTAAGTTCTCAAAGACTTTGCCAATTCATATGCAGTATTCTTCAAAGTGTCCACCTTTACCGGCAACACCTTTTTTTCCTCAACCATATCCCTCACAAAGTGATACTTAACATCAATGTGCTTTGTCTTTGAATGATAATCACGATTATTTGCCAAGAAAATTGCACTTTTGTTTCCATAGTCTATCCTTATAGCTCATTGTACTAACTTCATAATTGAATAAAATCTCTACCACCAAATTGCTTCCTTGCTTGCAAGAGTGGTTGTCATGTATTCTACCTCCGTAGTTGAAAGTGCCACTATAGAGTGTCTCTTACTCATCCAACTGATTGCACCTCCGAATAGGTTAAACACATACCTACTTATAGATATTCTCTAATCTAGATCTCCACCCGAGTCTACATCGACAAAGCCAAAACGTTTTCCAATCCTGGTCTTCCTTAGTAGCACAAACCATAATCACTAGTTCCACGCAAATACCTAAAAACCCACTTCACTTTTGTGCAATACTCCTTCCTTGGTTTTGAAATAAACCTGCTCAATAATCCCACTGCATGTGAAATATGTGGTTTGGTATAGACCATTACATACACCAGGTTATCGGCTACACTTGCATATGGAACACAGGACATGTCATCTTCCTCTTCTTGTGTATGGGAAAGTGTTCAGTAGATAACTTTACACATACAGGAATAGGAACCTTCATTGAGTTACTATCCCTCATATTAAACCTCTGTAGTATTGTCTCGACATAATTCCTCTGGTTTAACCATAGCTTTCTCTTTACTCGATCTCATTTAATTTACATTCCCAAAATATAGTTTGCAACACCAAGATATTTCATGTCGAACTTGGAGGACAATTGGGTCTTCAATTCCTGGATAATGTCTTTGTTGTTTCCAATCAACAACATATCATCCACATATAAAACAAAATAAATAACATTGTCACAAATCAATTTAAAATACAAACAGTGATTTTCCTTGCTACTCGTGAAGCCAAGTCCTCATATTTATGAATCAAATTTGTGATACGACATCCTTGATGACTATTTTAACCCATACAAATAATTTTTTAACCTGTATACCAAGTCTTTCTTACCCTTCACCGCAAAGCATTCAAGTTTCTTCATGTAGATCTCTTCTTCTAGATCCCTGTACAGAAATGTTGTCTTCACATCCATCTGTTCTACCTCAAAATCAAAAGTAGCAGCAACAAATATAAGTAATATAATAGAATCTACCTTGGAAACAGGAAAAACAAATATCACCAAAATCAATTCCCAGCACTTGGGAATAATATTTTGCTAGCAACTGAGCTTTGTATTTCTTGAACTTGCCTTATGCATTCATCTTATTCTTAAACACCCATTTTCTTCCAATGGGTTTCCTTCCATCTGAGAACTCCACCAGATCCTAGGCATCATTTTTGTCTAAAGATGTCATTTCATCAACCATGGCCTCTTTCTAGAGTTGGTTATCCTCTGAATCTACTGCCTCCCTGATATTTTTGGGATCGTCATTAGTAATAGATAAATCAAATTTTTAACAAAAGAATATGGACTATACCTTTATGGATTCCTTCTTTCTCGTATTGATCTTCTCATAGCTGGAGTTTATGGCTCTTCATCTTCTGATTCCTCTTCTGTTGTAGAGTCTGATTCTTCCTCCTTTAGCTCAAACTCTATCTTCTCAGGTTACGTTGGTAGAAATTCATGTTTAATAACAACTTTCACCTCTCTAAACACAACATCATGGTTGTACACAACCTTCCTTGTTTCTGGGTTCCAAATATTATAACCTTTTAAACCATCCTTATACCCAATAAAGATGCACCTTTGAGATTTACTATCCAAATTGGTTTTTTTCTCCTTTGGAATATATATATATGCATCACATCCAACTACCATAAAATGTGAAAGAGAGGTTTTCTTACCAGTCCATACCTCTTATGGAGTCTTATCCTCCAATGTTGATGAAGGTAATCGGTTGACCAGGTAACATGCAGTCTCCACTACCTCTACCCAGAATTCTTGTCCTAACCCAACACCATTGAGAATTATTCTTGCCTTTTCCATCAACATCATGTTCATTCTTTCTACAACTCCATTTTGTTGAGGCTTTTATAGAATGGTATTCTACCTTGCTATACCACACTTCTTACAGAACTCTTCAAAATATTTCTTTCAGGACTCTCCACCATTTTCTGTCCTCAACAACTTTATCTTCTTCTCTATTTGGTTTCCCACCAGAGCCTTAAGTTCTTTAAACCTGTCAAAGACTTTAGATTTCTTCCTAAGGAAATATATCGATGTATTACTTGAGAAGTCATCTATAAATGATACATAGTACACAAACTTACCTAGTTATGGAACCGACATAGGTCCAAACACATCACTATGCACAAGCTCTAATATCCTTTTCGCACTCTTAGCAGCAGAGGGAAAACTCACCTGATTCTGCTTCCCATATACATAATGTTCACATAAATTGAAATCTAGAGATCATTTAGACATACCTTCTACCATACCATTACCATGAAGTATTCAAAGGCTTTTCTCTCCATATTTCCAAGCCTTTGATTCCATAGCATGGTCGTTACTCCAGAGACCACTAGATTTTCCGCTCCACTTTCAAGAACCAAAAAATTGTTGCACTCATCAATAATAGTTCTACCCATAAGCTTGTACAGAGTTCTAATCCAAACTACCCACATTAATACCAATTATGCCCAAGCCATCTTGTAGGTATCTCTCTCGAACACTATTTTTACACTTGCATCATCTATCTTGCTCATAGAAATCAGATTTTGGGCAACTGAAAGAATATGCAAAATGCCTGGAAGTGTTCTAATCCTTCCACCTTACAACTCTAATTTGAATTTTGTATATCTGATGATTATAGCCTTCCTTTCATTCCCTAAAAATACATCACCACCATCATATTTATCATAATCATAAAACCACTCCCACTGGGGAGTGAAGTAAAAGGATGCATCATAGTCAATCAACCATGCCTTATGATCTACATATGTACTTGAAGAAGAAGCCAAGTACACATCCCCACCTACATCTGAGGTGGTTATCGCCTCGACATAAGGAGCATCATAATATCCATTCTCTTTCGTAGGAGCTTTAGATATATATTCCTTTTTGAAGTGCCCTTCCTTTCCACATTTCGAGCACACCTTTACATGCTTTCGTGGAGACTTAGATCTCCCTCTAGATTTAGATCTCCCACTTGAGGATTTATTCTTATTTATATTCTGGGACTGTCCTCGTACAGACAAGGCATCACCATTCTGGCCCTCCATATTTTTCTGTCTCATCTCCTTTAACAAGAAGGATGAGACTATTTCATCAAACTACATGGCAGTCACATTACCACCCATTGTAACAACCAGACTATCCCACGAATCTATTAGTGAATATAACAAACTGATGCTCTTATCTTCAATTCGAAACTTTTATATCAACACATAAAAAATGGCTTATCATAGTATTAAAGGTGGTTAGATGATCTTTCATCGGTTCTCCATCCTTCATCCTCAGGTTATACAACTTTTTTCACAGGAACAGTTTATTCACTAGAGATTTAGATTGGTGCAAAATCCCTAACATGTCCCACAAATCCTTTGTTGAAGCTTCCCCTAATACATTCAATGATAATGAATTTGAGATAGAAAATGGTATTTCATATCCAACTTTGCCCAGGCTTCAGCTAACATTGTCATTGGTTTAGTGCCCAGATCTACCGTGATCCATTGATCTTTATCCACCAGTAGATCTTCCATATTCAGTTTCGACAACTAAAAACTCTAACCATTAAATTTCTTGCTCTCTATATTTCTACTACTCGCCATCTTATTTCACCACAAGAATATATCCTACAGATCTCCCACTAAACATGGCCTACCATAGGCCTAAGAAAGAGCCCCCAACATCAAAGGTGTCCCCTTGAAGTCGAAACAACACTGACGTAAAATGTAGGTTTTAACACCATACAAAAATTACCTGCAAATGAATTCTTAAAAAATAGAAGAGCATATAATGGTGAGAAACACAAAATAAATACACAAACATTTCCCTTGGATCCCAAAAGTGGCACTACCAGATTGATTTTTCATTATATTTCTTTCAATGTTACAACACATATATACACATGCTGAAGCATTCCTAAACCACAATTCATTAACCCTGGCTTAGAACATAATTATAGTTCCCTTGACTGGATCTACAAGATACCATGGGCAGAAAACCATGATACCCAAAACCATTTACAAAATCTATGCATAAAACCATACGTAGGTCCGCCCACCTAATATAGGGTGTAAAAAAAATTGTAAGGTCGTGGCCTTGGATACTGTGTAGGGGCAACACTATCCCCTTGCAAACCCCCCAACACACCCAATAAGGGGAAGGTTGGGGGAGACACTACTTAAGATTCAAGGAGTCATATCATTGATTCTTCTTGACAAATCATCTTCATTAAATAATCTACGTATAACAAAATGTATTCCAGCCTTTTCCATCTAGCGTCTCCCTCTCCATTAGTGAGGGTGGGTCCCTGTCACCTTTTGAACCGATAACGGTTGCACTTGTCTATATTCCTCCCATTGAGCTTCCTTCCATCTTGTCTCCTCCCTCTAGACTTCTCAACACCTCTCCTACTTGGTGCAATCCATCTTGTTCCCTTTTAATCATCTACATGGCCATTTCCTTCTAGCTCTCCCCTATTTACGCTCTCGTTTGTGCTCTTTCGAGAATCATCTACGTCCATCCTGCTAATAGCCGCATAGTTCCCCGATCAGTAGCATCCATTCCTTTAGGTCCTTCCCTGAGTACTAGGTGTTTATGATGTCATGCTTGGACTTTGGAATACTAGCAAGCCATCTTCCACCATTAAGACCTTGATCCAAAGGGTTACTTCTTTTAGGAGCTTCCCTCATAGCCCTTCTCAAAACCCAACTTTAGCCTTTTAAAAGGACTAGCGATTTTCTGCTACAAACTCGATAATATACCCTTCCATTGTGGGTTGTACCTAGAAACCTACTACTCTGGTAAGATCTGTGTCAAGGATACGTAGTGCAGTGAGATCTTCTTAAGTCCAAATGCCATGAGAAATTTTTTTTCCACTGTATCTCCATTTCACCTACAATATTTGCGACTAGTTTTAAAGTTATTCTATAAATTTTCAGCAAAAGATCTCATACTGATCACTCGTAAGTTCTAAATATATGATTTTTTCCTTTACTTTCATAATAGTTCAGTAGTGTAGTTGAGCTTGCTGAGAAACAAATTGGTCCATTTTCTTACCCCACTAGTTTCACATTTCTTTCTTAAAGATCCTTGATACCATATTCCAAACCCTCTTTTCGAACTTCAGGTTCCAACAACAGAGCCATTTGTCAGCACAGAAATAGCAATAGGGTTAAGACCCCAGGTTTGGGAATAGGGGCCAACAAGGCTCTACTATAGTCTAGCACAATGTCGACATTTTCACCTTACCTAGGAAGGGTAAGGAGACTCACCTGAGTCATTCTGCAACCTAAGTTAGAGGAGGTTTGGAATCTGATATGAGGGAAACCATATCAAAGGATCAAGAGCGCAGAACATCAACTTAACATTCAAATCAACCAAATACCAATAGTTTATACATGTTGTAATAGAAAGATTACCTAAACATGAGCATACTTAATGTTTTTTAATAACTAGAATAACAGACAGTGAATACACTATAATCCCATAATAGTCTTCTTCATTACTATCAAAATAGGTACATTACATGAGGCTCATGACTTGTTCCTCAATATCAAAACTCCCATATACGGGATACAAACTCATATAAATATAGTCACAAATTTTTTCTCATAGCTCCGCAACATAAGATGAATAGAATTACCATGAACAACCATGACCAACCCCTCTTGGTTCTCCTTTCTTCTTTTTATCGTCTTCTTTATTTTCCTGCACACCAACCCAAAATACCAGTTTCTTCTCCCCTACTCGGTTGTCTTAATTCTCAGCTACTCTTGATCTCTTCCCACTTGGTTGTCTCTTCTTCTTCCCACCACTCCTTCACAACTTCCAGTCTCTTGTCTTCCCTCGGCTGTCAGCTTCATAACTTCCCAACGATTATTTCCTCCACTTGTCACTAACCTCTTTCCCCAAAAAATATCACAAAAACAAAGGCACCAACAAGATTGTTGAGAGAGAATCAAATATATTCGAAGCTTAACAAGTGTCGTTTATTTTAGTCTAAGATTCATTAGTTGGGACATGTTATTTCCAAGGAAGGAAGAATAGTGGATCCAGAGACGATTAAAGCTATCATGGAGTGGTAGCTCTGAGATATGTGGATGAGGTCAAATCATTCATGTGGCTAACAAGTTATTACAGGTTTTTCATAAGGAAATTCTCTAAGATTGGCTATCCTATTACATCTTTTTAGAAGAAAGGGAAGAATTTTTTAATAGACTGAGGAGTGTGCAACTAGTTTTGAGCAGTTGAAGCAATTTCTTACCAATGCTTTGGTTTTGAATATTATAGATCCTAACAAGGAGTTTGTGGCTTGTACACATGCTTGCAAGGAAGGACTTGGTGCATTACTAATGTAGGAAGGGCAGGTCATTTTCTGTGAATCAAGGATGTTGAATAAGCATGACCATAACTATGTGACTCGTGATATTGAGTTGGCATCTATCATTTATGGACTAAAGATGTGGAGACATTATGTCCTTGACAAGAGGTTCATCTTAATGAGTGATCATAGTGGACTGAGGTATTTTTTCAACCAACACAATTTGAATGCAAGGAAATCTAGATGCCTCACTATTCTTAATAAGTTTTATTTTTTATTCAAGTACATCAAGGGCAAAGAGAACCAGGTTGTGAATGCTATCAGTAGGAGAGTGTAGGTGAATTATATTTTATCTTTGAACTCTTATGGGAAAGTTTTACAGGAGCAAATATTGCATGCAAGGTAGCATGATGAAAAGTATCAGCAGTTGAAGCAGAGAATGTAATAGCAAGGTGAAGGTGATAGGGAGAAGGAGTAACACCTCATAGTACATGTCTTGGTCAAATTCAAGAGAAATATTTATGTGCTAGATAGTAGTAAGTTGAAGAAGCTCATATTGAAAGAGTTACATGTCAATCCATATTTAGGCCACCTAAGATACCAGAAGACTTTGACAATCATTAAGAAGTTCTACTATCAGACAAATTTGAAGAAAGATGTGGTTGAGTTTGTTGCCAAGTGTTTGGTTTGTCAACAAGTGAAATTTGAACGTAAGCATCTAATTAGTTTGTCGCAGCCTATTGTGATTCCACAATGGAAATGGGAGGTTATTTCCATGGGCTTCATTATAGTTTTTGCAAGAAAATCAAGTCAAGATGATTCCATCATGGTCATGGTTGATAGGTTATTCAAGGTAGCTCGCTTCATTGTAGTGAATTATACTAATTCATCTAATACGGTAGCTCAGATCTTCATCAGGGACATAGTGAGGTTTCATGGAGTTTCCAAGAAGATTATATCAGACAAATATGATAATTTCACTTCCAGGTTTTGGAAGGTGTTGTTTGTAGGCTTAGAGACGTAGTTAGCTTTCAATACAACTTATCATCCACAGAGAGACAAACAAAAAGAGAGGGTTAACGAGATTCTTGAGGATGTGTTCAGGATGTATTTCATGCATCAGTAGATGAAGTGGGAGGATTATCTTCTACTATTGGAATTTTCTTATAATAATGGGTATCAAGAATCCTTGAATAAGAGCCAATTTGAGCCTCTTTATGGGTAGCATTATAATACTCCTATCAATTGGAGTGATTCAGTGAACAAAGTATTGATTGGACCATATATGTTCATAGAGATGGAGTAGGAGATTCAGGTTATTAAAAGGAATTTAAAGGAAACATAGGATAGGCAGAAGATTTATGTGAATCGACATAGAGAATTCAAGTAGTTTAATGTTGGGGAGCATGTGTACTTGTGCATCAAGCCCAGGAGGAGCTCCTTGAGGGTTGGGTCATGTGTCAATTTTGTACCTCAGTATTGTTGACCTATTGAGGTCCTTGAGAGGATTGGACCAGTGGCCTATAAACTTGCTTTGTCTCCATCAGTTAAATTCCATGATGTTTTCCATGTTTCATTACTTAAGAGATATTTACAGGATGTTGATCTTGTGACTAATTGGTCTATATTGTAGGTGGAACCAGAGGGAGAGTTCTAACCAGAGCCACCATATTTATCGTAGTGAAAACAATTGATGTTCTAGAAACAATAAATAGAGCAAGTTAAATTGTAGTGGAAGAAATTTGCGCCTGATAAAGCTACATGGGAGATGATTGATCAAATGCGGGCATTATAACCTTGCTTATTTGCTATTTGAAGTGTATATATATATAAATATGTGTGTGTGTGTGTGTGTGTGTGTGTGTGTGTGTGTCATTCTATTTACCACATCTAGTTGTGTTATAAACCTCTAATAAGCAGGATGTTTGTCATGTTTTATGTAACAACCCTCATAAAAATTCCATGTAATAAAAGTTAATAAATGCAAAACAATAACTACGGTGGATTGGAGAATTATTCCAAGATGAATTTTGGGAAAGACATCCTAAGGGGTGTTCATTTGGTTGTTTATGGCTAAGGAAATTGGAAAAGGCAATGGCTAAGCCTTTGGAAATGAAAAATGGCATTTTTGGCACAATTATTTATAAAAAATGGAAATTAGGAGAAAAAGAAGGTGAAAGGTCACACGTTTCATGTGAGGAGGAAAATGAAGGAAAATAATGCAAAATGAAGAAAATTGAGCTCTCTCATTATTCTCTCTCTCTTTTACATTTGGAGTTTTCTTGGAGTATTTTGGCATTGGATCAAGAAAGGAAAGAGGAAGAAAAGATCAAGCAAGGAAAGCTAGGATTAAGCAACTACAATAGGCTTCATTGTAGGTAATGACTTGCATGTGTATTTTCCTTGCTAGATTTGGCATGCATGGTATTGCATGTCATTATTTTGCTATTGTGGCATGGGTTTTGCCAGGTGCAACATTGTTTTTATCCTAGCCTTGCCATTTCCAGATAACCATGGTGTGATGGGGTTCTCATAGTTTGGTTGAGCTGGATTGCCAGATGGATTCGAGGCTGAGTGGGGTGGATATTTGAATGATAGAGCACATGACCTAGTGGTCCCTGAAACAGATTGTGCATCATGGTAAAGCCACTGGCCTAGTGACCCCTGAGCTAAACTATGGGTTGTGGTAAATCCAAGATTGTGTTACCTCAGTGGGCCTAAGAATCCTTATCGGTGAATGGCAGGATATACGGTAAAGTCAAGAGGTGGTTTTCTCTCCATTGGGACTATAAATATTGGGTGTGGGATATGCGGTAATTCCTAGAGAGTGGGTCTCGGTTTAGGGTGTAGTCATCTTGGTTTGGATTGCAATAAATCCTGAGAGACTAGGAGACAATAAAATTCCTCATGGTGTAGGTGGATAAATCCGGTGGCATCCATGCTTGTTTGACCTAGTGATTAGGTGGAGATCACAGTAAAGCCTATTATGATGTGTTCACTATGTTAGCCTAGTGATCCGGGATGTATTACAGTAAAGCCTGCTTTCTATTGATGAGAATGAGATGGTTTATACTCGATATGCCCTAATTGGTTCTTTTGGTTTGAGTCCCAAATTCATGTTTGTAATATGGCACGGGGGTGAATGGTTGAAGAGAAATTTTGATCAACCATTCTATAGGCAGGTGGAACATGGAAGTCCCATCCCAGGTTTGGTTTTTGCATCATCAATGGAAGGTTATTTCTCCTTATATTTCTATGAGAATTTTGACGGATTGCATGTGGATCTTATGGCTGATATGTTTATGATATTTCTTTCCCTATTATGTTGGTTAAATGTATGTTTTATGATAACAACTACGTATGGATCTCAACATGTTTTTGCCTATAAATGAATGGATAGTGTTCTTGGGAAAATCAATTGATCAATAAAACACAACTAATCACCTAGACATTAATTATCAACCCGAGGAGCGTCTTTTTATATCAAGGAAATAATATCTATATATATATTATATATATATATATATATATATATATATATATATATATAATATATATTATATATATATATAATATATATATATATATATTATAAAGTGACTACCAACAACTAACACTGGTTTTACATGATTTTGTTCTACATTACCAAGCTCATTCAATACAAAATGATATGTAAGACTTGAAAAAAATACTAAATTAGAAAGTAGAAAGTAAATGACAAGAAAAGAATTATGATAATCGCACGAATTAAATCAATATTGAATTAAACAATGCCTTGTAAAATTGGAAATTTAACCTATTTCAACCAACATAATTCAAACACTAATCTAGAGCAATAAATTAAATGAGATCTAGAAATCACCGGAAACAACAAAGCTGGAAAATGCAACAACTAACAAATTAATTGATTAAAAGGGAAATTTACTTTAAGTAATAAGAATTGAAATCAAAGGAGAAAACATGTAACAAAACTACTTTATATGCTCAAGGCAGCACCTTCTCCAAGGTAGTGGGCCCAACTACCCAAGACTCAGTTTTGCCTTGAGAAATAACTCAGATCAGATTACAAATAATAGATATACAACTCAATGGATAGATTCCTTCATTAAAATATATGTGAGAAATAATTACATAAAATGGAAGTTCTTAGCTTTGCCTCCAATTCAACAATTGTTCATTCTCTCCCATCTCTCCCTCTGTGATCTCTGCTTTCATTTAAATACACAGAGAGGAAAGGGAAGTTACAACAAAGTTTATTAAAAAAATGATTTTCCAATACAAATTTTGATTTTCCAAAACAAATTGATCATAAATATCACATCTAAAATATCTCTCCATCTTGATTCAGTTGAAACAAGTTGAATCTGGTATTGCAATTGGAAGAATTTGAAAAACGGCCACAACAACAAATCTGCAAAAATGACCTTCGAAGAACCTTGCATTTCTCTCAATCCAAATCGAATTTTGGAAACTTTCTTCAAGAAAAACTAATTTGGTCCATTATGCACAAAACCCATGTCTCGGATTTTCAATGTTCATCTTCCTTTTCCCAAAACGTCCAATAAAAAAATGTCACTTTTTATCCCAACGAATTTCTGAGTTGGATTATGTGATTATGACTTGGAGATCAAATTTGCAATTTGAAAGAGATCTTGGAGGCTAAAATAATAAGTGATGTTATAAAAAATTCATTAATAAACCATCCTTGGAAAAATCTTGCATAGTAATCATCAATTTATTAAAAATAAGGGAGAAAAAATATTATTTACTCACAAGAGCATAAATAACTATAAATGGAATTATATGATAGATTACAATAAATGACATGATAAAGAATGGTAGAAATGGATGAAATAGACGTTAAAAAGTGATTATAATGATAACAAATTAGTGTCCCAACAAATGTATCTATGGTCTGATATATGATAATGCAGCAAATGGCATGAGGGAACAATGGTTCTTAACAATTCTTAGATAAGTATTAGATCTCTACACTTAATTATGTTGATTACACCTATAGGTTACATGTTGATGATATCATTGACAAAACGCCTTGCGTGGCTAGTAAAGGCCTAGTTAAGGTCATGTTAAACTTATCTCTTTTGCATGATTTTTCCCTATAATTTTACTGACTTTAAGCTATCACTCCATTCTAGGTAGTAACCTAGCCTCTAGGCTTCAAAAAGTGACTTAAATCACGGGGTTGCTGGCATAGAACTAACAATTTTAGTCTCTGGTCACTGGGAAAAAAGCCTGTGTGAGTGAATTTGGGTTTATGGATGCTCTCTTTCCTATAGCATGGGACTGACTGAGTCCTAAGATTTCCATAATATCAGTGGGAGCTAGGGACGGGATGTCTGAGTGGTTGACATGTCTCATGAGGATTTTGAAGTTGATGTTGGATGATTGTGTTTGATGTTTCCATTTATTCTTCTTCCTTAAGGTCACATTGGAGGTCAAATTTAATCATAGTAGCCTCTTGTCTCATGTTTACCCCAGTTGGCATGGTTACTTGGGTAGATGTGGGAGGAGGGTGGTTAGATTTTTAGTAGTTTTTCATTGTAAATACTATAATGAGTTGTGTTCTAAAGCTCCAATAAGAATTACATTTTTTTTTAGTAGTATGTTGGTCATAAGTGTCATAGAACACTAAGGACAATGTTCCACCAAGGGGGAGGGGTTTGTAACATCCTCGAGCTGATTTTATGTGTAAATAAATTAAGACCAAGCTCATGGGACACATAATCGAAGTTGAATGAAGGGGAATAACATTAAAGTAGGTATCCATTGTGGTTTATTATTGGCTACAAAAATTATCATTAGAGTTGGAAAAGAAGAAAGGAAATATAAGACAATTAATTAAAATAATAAAAGTAAAATAGGAGAAAAAGAATATGAAGGAACAATAATATGCATGCAAGAGAAATTAGAGGTAAATGAAGGAAAATGAAAGAAAAAGCAAAGGAAAGGAAGAGGCATTAGATATCATGGATAAAAAGGCATCATATAAATAGTGGACAATTTAAGTTAGTTTAGATTTTTTATCACTTTCATAAATAAATCTCTATGAAAAGAGAGAGAGAAGTTGGACATAAGGAGGACTCAAGCAAGCAAGCAAAGGACAAATAAAGAAAAACCAAAGGAAAGCAAGGGTTCACAAGGAGAAAATTGGAGGAGAAGCTAAAATAGGAATATTTTGCAGGTAATAGGTTGCATGTATAATTTCTTTAATGGGGTTTGAATGCATGGTGCATGTAATTTGTTTATAGGATATTCTGCAATCATTGGCATGTGATTTCCCTAGATTCATAGTGGTTTCAACCTTTCCTTTCCATTTCCTTAATGGACATGGTGTGATGGGATTCATTTTTGATTGAGATTTGTATTTTTAGAATATTTTGGATCTAAATGAGGTGGTCTTAGGAAAATCCCAAGGGTTGGGGGTGGAGATGGTGTTCTCTAGGAAGCCCTTAACAAGTGGCTAGAGAGAGGAAAAATATTCTGGGTGTGGTGAAGAAATTATGAGGTATCCAAGCTTGTCTTGGCTTGGTGATTTCTAGACCGGTTTATGTGAAATCACAATGGTTGAGGGTTGAGGTGGCTCAACCTCTAGATGCTCTGGTTGTTTTTTTTTTGGTTTATCCCACCAGATAGCACATTCATGCATGGAATATGGCATAAGGGTGATTAGCTAAAAGAAATATTTGGTTCAATCCAATCTTTTGTTGAGTGGTATGTGGAATCCCCTTATGTGGTTGAAATTTACATTTTTTAATATTTATTGGTTCTTATTGAGAATAATGAGCACAAGTTCTGATTTTATGTATGATTTCATGACTATTTTTTCATGGTTCTATTATGGTTAAGTGTTGGTTATATGCATGGTATATTTCCTATTTGATGATGCTCTATTTTTATGAATTCATTCCATGGTTTAATGGGTTAATGAATACTTGATACGAATCCATAGGATAATGTATGTTATTGCAATTATTAATAGATGACAACAAGCCTTCTTGGTGATTCTCTAATGAAACTATGCATTTATAACCTATAGGTACCTTCACCACAAAGTGTTTGTCTAAATGTTTATCATGTAATTGACATGTTTGGGAAATATCTAAGACTAATATACTTTGTATAGAATTGTGAATGCCTTAGACTTGATTTTGGATAGTTTTAGGTTGTTATGGCCAATGGCCTATAGGCTAGACCTGGAAATGTGGCATTGATTTCAAAGCCACATGCATAGAATAGATAAATTTCAGCTACAATTACATAGAGGAAGGCTTGTAGGTACGAGTGGAGCCTTCTTGCTACACGCACAACTTGGCATGCGTGCGACTAACCTATGGGCTCAAGTAAAAAGAAAGTTCCAACTTAGGGGTTGATCACTAGTGGTTGTTGTCTCACACCTAGGTGATCACATGCCCCTTAGGTGTATCAACAAGTTCTTGGTTAGTAGACCCCACTTTCATAACTAGAACTTGGTTGTTGGGTCATGTCATAGTAACTATCATCTCATGTTTACCTTGGAGAAATTATAAAAATGGGTAAATGTGGGGTGGGGTATTACAATCCTCTATTGTTGATATATACCTTACGAAATGCTTTGAGGTATCCAACTATAGTTTTAATGTGAGTATAAAAATTTGCTACCTATGAACTTGTGTGAAGTAATGTATTTAAAATCATAAGATATTATCTTGATCTATGGAGTTCAACTAAGATCAACATAAAAAATAAATAAATTTCAACCGAATCAAAACATATTTCATAAGTAAATGCACAAAAATTGTAAATAAATAAAGAAAAATTGTAATTCATAGATGTAGAATTGAAATATAAATGAAAACTAAATCTAAAAGCAAAATGAAATGGCAATGAATATGCATAACCTATGGGCCCTTGCTACTAGGTATTTCTTGCTTAATAATTCTTCAAAATAATAGGTGGATAAAATACTCTATAAGTTGGAGAACAACAACATCAAACACTACTTTTTTAATATTGAATGAACATGTTACACAGTATTAAAGCTATCTATGTTTTTTCTAGAATCCCCTGCTACCCTCCATGGAGTATGTGATCCTTATAGATATAAAAACACATCTCGTTTTTTTCATACAATTTGGGATTTCATAAATACATTTGTAAAGAAACAATTCTTTCATTAAAAAGGGTGACGAGAGAGAGTTTGTTGGATCACTCATATGATTCTCATAGCTCAAATTTAGGAAGAATGATTTGACTTAGAATCTAGAGGTGATCTTCCTCTTTACACATACACAATAATTGATTTAACTATGCATGTAGAATTGGAGCATTGACCACTACTTTGACTACATCAAGCATGAGTGATGTTGAACTATATTGTCCATCTCATGAAAACAAGAGCCTCTCCATCACTCCAACTTCATCTCTAAAACATTTCTTCGTTCATTTGTTGGCCACAACTATTCAGACCATCAAACTTGACCTACATGGTCCCAATAGAAACAAAGTTTTCTATAGTGACCCATTATAAATATTTTTTAACATAAAACACTAATTTTCAAATATGAAATATATATAAAAAAAAAGAATTTTACCTTAAAATTATCTTTTCCATATGCTCCCGTTTTATTGAATTATAAACTGGAAAATCAAAACATGATTTAGTGGAAAAATGATCGAAAAAGTATAATATAACTAGACAAAAATTTGAAAATATTGACAACAAAGGTGATGTATTTTGGAACCTAATATATTTTTGATCAATTGTACTATACGAAATCGAATCCAACAGAGTGTATTAATTATGAAAGTGCAAATTTGAGGAAACAAAATAAGAATAACACATTCCTGACAAATAGAGTAAACCAATTATCATAGTAATTAGTTGTAGCAACATAAATAAATCAAATTACATATAATATTAGCAAGATGCAACAACATAAAGAAAAATAGTAATTACTAACTAGAAACTATTATATATGGTTATAGGCACTATCTGACTAAGGAGATTCCTCTACCTCCTCAATAAAGGCATTGTTTTAAGGAAGTAGTAGAACACCTAAGTTAGTTTCACACCATATGTAGAGAGAAAAACATAAATGGAACAAATCATAGCCTTTGTATTAGCATAAATTTCAAATGAAAATTGCAATTAATCGTTCACTCAAGGTCAAGTAGAGTAGGGTGTTTTTATACATAGCGTTGTAGCCTTTATTTGATTAAGATATAAAGGGACAACCATAAGAATGTACATATTCTTAGGTTCTTCCTTCTTAGTTAAAATAATTTCAGCAAATAGTAGAGAATATTATACAAACATTGACACATTCAAATATTGTGATAGGTAGAAAATTATTCAATCTCCTATTATTGTCAACCTTTCCTTGTTCGGTAGTCAACTCTCTCTTGTCACTTCCTTCAGTGGATGTTCAAATGGCCAACCTATAATCTGTTTATGACAATTGTGTGGTTGGAGACTGTTTAGTGCTGTGATCTACTGGCTATCCCCATCTTGCAGTGGTTATCCTCAATAATTCATTGCCAAGGTGTTGTAGCATCATCTTGGGCATGTTGCAACACCAATTTTATAACATTTTCCTTATCATGTTGTAGATGGAGTTGCAACACTACCTATTGCAATATTGCATCAATAGATTTATAACATTGTGCTTTATTGCATTACAACAATTGGAGTTGGGGAATCTTCTCTTTGATCTTGTTGTAGAGGTAGGAATTGTATCACCTACACCATGCTTATTTTGTACCAGCAAGGTATATATGGTGTTGTTGTAACCGTAAAGTGTTGCAACAAAAACAAAGGTTGTTTCTGCAACATGATTTTTTTACAGCAACAAAAAATGGTGTTGTGGTAATTATCCTTTATTATTGCTTCAAGGGTATTTGTATGGCCTACCTAAACTGATTCTCATGGATTCTCATATGCTAGCAAAAGTGGAAATTTCCTTCTTAAATACATAAAATCCACCATTAGAGTGACAGGAGAGGAAGACAATTGTATTTTGATCAAACATGCAGTTGTATGGGAAAAATAGGAGATGTGGTGGCATGAAAATGGAAAAAGGGTCCTGAAAACATTGTTAAATGGGCACTAAAGAGATGCCAAATTGGGCAACTATCAGGTTCATAGGGAATAAAAACCTCTAGGTTCCTTTATATTGACTATCTTACCCTCTCAACCTATCCCTGAAGATAATATTTATCTGTACCCTTGTACCTGTGCCATGAATATAGCTTTAACATTTGTCCCATACATATCTCAACAAAGTATTATGTTTGTCATGCTTCATGCCAAAATGTTTCACCTCTTATTTATGGTATACAATTAGAAATCTATAAAAATTGAATAACTTTAAAATATTAAAAACATTTAGGCTTAGAAATTTTTCCCTAAGAATCATCTCCATGTAGTGCTAATTCATGTTCTCCTTGGAAGAATAAGCTAGTGTATGGGTATTGGTCAATGGTGATGATTTGATTGGTCAAATCTACCCTCCAGGCCATCCTAGGTTCTCCTATACTAGAGGAGAAAAGTACGATGCATAGTTGCATCACCAAAACTCAATCTAGGAGGAAATTCTACAAGATGTTTTAGTTGAGAAGGTTATTTTGCTAGCTAATTTTACAATATTAAATGGGATTTCATGTTTCGTAGGATCCCTATACACTAATTAAATATTGTAGGATGTTGACACTCAACCCCATAATATAGTTGTGGGCATGAGATGCACTATTATTTCATGGATCCTATCATCTAAGATATTATCATGATGATAATTTTGAGGCTTAGACTCTAAACTATATGAACTCGAACTTGAGAACTCATATGTTGAGTTGTCGTAGTAAAATAAACACCGATATATTCCTGAATAGTCAATGTGCCTCTACCACATTTGCCTCCTTTTAGAATGATAGGTGTCACACATTGAGATAAATGTATGGTGAAGTTGATGTCTACCACTTATATCTTGATGGGTTCATCATATATCATAAATGTGAGTTAATATATATTCATTTATCCTATCAACATATTTAATAATTGTTTTTGGAGCTCATATATTAGGGATGGTTAATAATTTCAATAGTCCACATGCTCCAAGAGCATTCATATCCTTTATATAATCAATAATGAAGATATTGATATCGTCATGATCTATATCTCTACAATCTATAGTCTTCTACTATATTCTTTCTTTGCTCCCTTAGTTGTGTTTCCAAGGGGGTTTGATGACAATGACATTTGATTCTCACTCCTCCCATAATTGTTTTTCAGGGGGGGAGCTAGATGATGAAAGATATGGTTGTCGTTTCTTTATTATTGTTGATTTTTGTCACTTCTTGTGTTTGAGAACTGTGTTGGTGACAATGTTCAAATGTCTTCATAAGTGTCATACCATTTAATGCTCAGTTTTCTATACTTACACACCTCCTTGCTCATTTGTTGGGTGATCACTAATGGTGTTGCTTCTATTTGAGGCCTTTGTCCTGGTTATTTACCAGTTCCTAGTTTCTATGAAGCATTTATAAGGAAGTTTTCAATGTTTTCCTTTCTTGTGACTTGTAACAACTTCTTCTTTACAGATCAACCATGCTCACTAAGGGTTTATGGCTCTCAACCTCACAGTTTCGGTACTTCATATTTTCATACTTCTGTATTGAAATAGGTTTTTGTTCTTTCCATTCAGTGGATCATTTTGAGATCTATATTTTTACCTTCAACACTTCGTTTTCCAATAAACTAATTATAATCAGTTATAAATTCACACCTGAATTTACATCTACACAGTTGTCATAGTTATATTTAACTGACATTACTCCTCCTCCATTACTATATAATGGAGGTGTTCTATATACAACTATATGAGTAATACAAATACTATTAGAAAATTAAATTTATCTTTTATATTTGTAATTCTATATATAATATAAAACAACTTGTTTGTTATGATTATATATTAATACGTCGTGAGAAAATTTCATTTTCATATATATAACTGTTATCAATTTAACTTTAAATAATGTTTAATGTAATTTATGTTATTATTTGTAATATATAAAATAATAAATTTAATCTTAGTAGATATTAATATTAATATTAATATTTAATATTAATATTAATATTTTTATAATATGTAATTTTTTAATTAATCATTATATAAGTAAAATTATATTTAAATTTCTATATTTTTCTCTATAGCTTGTTTACGGAACGTGAAATAAATATATAGATTAGTAATATATTATAAAACGTATTTATGTATGATTTAGTAATGTATAAATAATAGATTAATCCTAGTAAATATGTGTATGTTAATATATTGTATTGGAAATTGTTCATATGTAATTCTTAATTAATTATTAATATAAGTGAAGTTTATATTAAATTCTTTATCATTCTTTATAACTATAATTATCATCTGAAATTCAACGTGCTATTATGGGAAACATGTTATACTATAAAATTCATATTATTTTTAATAATAGGAAATATGGAAAATATCCAAGTGTTTTAGGACATTTTATTTATAAACTATTTTAATCAAATTCTTCATCATATCACGGTACACTATATGATGAGCCTCATCATCAGGTAATTATATGGGCCTTAATTCACCTCTTAGCATAGTCAAACCAACTATTCTGACAAATTATTGCATACTTTTGATTATATTTTGTTTATGAGATGAGTTAGAGTTGGATATTATTCTTTGTGGTCTAATGTGTATTTAACGTAGGATTAAAGGATAAAAGGAAGGAATTTTGGCAAAGACCTTGGTCAAAACTCGAATGGGACATGGGAGAGGAATTATAGGAGGTAGATCCTCCTCATTTACTACCCCTCCATTCAAATATTCCTCCATCAGCTCAAAATGCAACCAGTCAAATCATGAGGACTAGAAGGCAGTTGAGCAAGTGAAAGTCAAAGCACTAGTTTATCTTGAGTTTGGGAACCGAGCCTCCCCAATTTTAAGGAAGTCGTTGGAGACTTCAGTCATATAAGTAGAGAGGCCTAGGACCTTAGTAGGATTCAGACTTTTGATTGTAAAACTCTATTTTATTTTCGAGCTGCAAGACTTGTGACAATTTTTTATGTAATCCATTGTTTTGATAATAAGAATGAGTTTTGTTTTGAGCCAGCACTAAGTTAACTTAGAGGGTTGAAGCTCTCGGGTTAGGGCCCAACCCTAGCAGCTAAGGCTCCTCTTTATTTTACATGTATGCTAGCATACATTCATGATTTAATGATTCATTTTCTTAAATAGCTACATTTCCATTACAACAGTGTAGTGCACAGATTGATGGTTGAATCGTTCGTTTGCTTAAGTAGTTGCATTTCCATTGCAACAGTGTAGCGTAGATTGGTTATGTTTTAGTTTGCTTCCACTTGCGCCTTCTTTCAATTCGCAGGTTAGCAAGGAGAAAAATATCCCCATAAGGTTGTTAGCAGGTGTCTCGGCCTCACCTCCTCCCTTTGGGACCATGACATGAGAAAGAGATCCTTCAGCAACCCCAAAAACACAGATTTCTAGTTCTTACATGAGCTTTGGAGTTTATCGTCTTGATTAGTACTTGGTTCATTTCATTGTTATATTTCTGTAATAATATCTCACACATATTCTCGTTTCCTTTAGCACTTTCTTCACGCAAAATATATGTAGAAGATAATAAATCACGTCTTAATCAAATCATACCCGTAGAATACCTTACCGTCCAATCGAAAACAAACCTGACCAATCGCTGTCAACCGCGTGTCACATATTCATTTCAATATTTGACTTTAGGCACTCCAAATCTCCATCGTCAATCTGTTTTGCTTGATCCAATGACTATCGTGCCACCCGCTCACCAACTAGCTTGGCCGATCTTTGCCATTGATCAATCTTGCTTGATCCAACAGTTATCGTGCAATCTCATGTGGATTATTGCATGACCGATATCCTACCAAGAGCACATGACAAAAGTGGTTTTCTCATTCTACGTGTCACTCACTTAGGCTAATCACGTCAAATTTAGGAATTCCACTTAAAGCTCTTAGGACACGCAAGATACTGCTTACCTCCTATATTCATTTCAATGTTTTACTTTATGTGCTCAAAATATCCACCACCATCGATCCGCCTTGCCTAATCCAATGGCTATCGTGTCACCTTATCGCCAATTAGATTGGCTGATCTCCACCGTTGATCAATCTGGCATGATACAACGATTATCGTGCAATCTCACGCGAATTTTTGCACTGTCGATATCTGCCAGAGAGCATGTGAGAAAAGTGTTTTTCTCATTTTACATGTCACTCACTTAGGCTAATAGTGTAAAATTTAGGAATTCTGCTTACAACTTTGACGGCAAGTGAGAAACTGCTTACCACCTACAAAAACCTACTCCACTCCATCATTCTGCACGCTGTTTTACCCTTCTGTTGCCACCTAACTTGATGTGATCCATCCATCTATTCACTTATTCTCTTGTAATAAGATCTCCACTGCTCATCTCCCGCTAATCCTATTCGTTGATTGATCCATCCATCCATTCACTTAATCCCCATGATAAGGTCTCCACCACTCATCTTCAGTTAATCCTATTCAACCATATATTAACTCAATCTACTACATTAAGATCTCTACCATTCATCTTACATTAATCATTTTCATCCATCCATTCATGTAATATCCTGTGATAAGATCTCTACCACTCAGCTTCCATCAATATTGTTTCTGCCCGATCCAACGTTTCCTATGCATTGCTACTTTATTACGTCTTCCTTTCACTGATTTCGGTCTCTGATTACCCTTCCTCTTGACTCCTTCCTAAAAACTTTTCTACATATCATTTAAATGATGCCACTCCATAGACCTTTTAGCCATCCTTACCCACCTTCCATCTGAGTGTCACGTCTACCAGAACACTTATACTTCATGCTTGATTTTACCAAAAAAACCAAAAAACGAGTGAAAATAGATTTAGTTTAGTTTCCTTTCTTACACATTACTTTGGTTTGATTCTCTTTACTTTTGTAACTTAGATAACAATATTAAGATAGTGTTGATTTAGAAATTCCACTTAGCATAATTGTTTAAATGTTTAATTAGGATATGGTGTGACTTAGCATTACATGCTTTCTTAATTATTGTAGTAGAGTATCTCTCTTAGAATATATTTTCTCTTCTTCCATCAAAGAATCAAGCTTCTTATAACCCTATAGAAGTCTGGCTTGGAACCCCCAGGGTCTCTCTCCAGATGAATAGTGACAACAAGCAAGACCTTCACTTCTACTTGTGCATATAGCACTGTCATGTCCAAGTTTCTACGAACCTTGGCTTGATAAGTAAAGCTGGTAGCCCAGGAGTTGCAGCATCCTTGTTGTAGTATTGGTGCTCATCACTTTTTGGCGCCATTACCAGGGAGGTGTTTGAGTAGCTTTCTTTTCTTCTATTTCTAGTCTGCATTCTTTTCTTCTATTTCTAGTCTCCAATTTTCTGCCATTAGTTTATTTCTACAAAAGTAATATAGTAGATTCCTTTCTTTCAGTTGTCATTATCTTCTTTCCTTTCCATTCTGCAAGTAGAATTTCAATTTAGCAAGTAACTTTTCTTTCTATAGTAGTTTTCATTCAATCAGCAGTTTCATTTCTGCAAAGTACTTTCTAGCTAAAAAAATTCTTACAAAAACCAGCCCAAAAACATTTCCTTTCATGCATCATAGGAATAGGCACAATTTAGGGAAATTCTTGCCAAATACCCCCATTGCATCCAACAGCCAACCTTCTCTCTTCTTCGGTGGCTGTGAATGAGAGGAACCTTTAGCTAAGAAACTTGACATATTTGAATAACCTACAGGGGGAAGAAGAAAAAGAGGAACCCATTCCTACTGATCCAATGGCTGAAAACCGAAATAAGAAAGGGAATAGAGGCAAAGTTGATGGTGCCTTCCCCATCAGGGAAACCAATGGGGACACTAAGATGAAGAATATAAGCCCCTCTGCCTTACCTCATTTGCATGGCCTGACCATAGAGGACCCTGACACTTTCCTACTTGAGTTTGCTATTATATGCCGAACCTATGACTATACAGATGATGAGCAAAAGTTAAAATTGCTTCCATCTACCCTCAAGGATGCAACATTGCATTGGTTCATGGGTTTACCTGGAGATAGCATCACAACTTAGGCTTAGATGCAACAAGATTTTAACAACAAATATAGGGACTACTGTAGGCCAAAGGATACTAAAGAAGAGATTTTCAGGATGTCCATGGGCCAAGATGAATCCTTAGAAGATTACGAAGAAATATTCTAGCTCAGTTACAAAAGGGCTAGGTGCACACTTAAACCCGAGTCACTAAAGTTGGTCCTTCTCAGAGGACTAAGGGAAGATCTTTTGGATACCTTACATTTGTTAACAAGAGAAGATATCTAAAAATTACCCTATGAGTATATCAATAATTTCTTTAGAAACCATTCTAGGGTAGCCAGGAAAAAGGGGAGGAGGAGTCAACCTATGGCCAATACATCATCTTCCAACTCATCCATCAAGGGTGAAATTGGAAATATGCTAGAAGCTTTCAAAAGTGAGATGTTGCAAACCCTTGCCTTGTAATTGGACACCATGAACATCAAAACAGAGCAAGACGAAGTAAAGAGAGCCTTGGCCATCTTTTGTCATAGATGCACCAGGCAGCATCCCAGGAATGAATGTCCATTGAACTGCATTGAGATTTTCTCAGTCTATGAAGAAAACCACTCCACAAACAAGTGCCCTTCTTTACCTGGACTCAAAATTGTATATCAAGGAGTTGAAGGGGTCATTGAGGAGCTTAGCTATATCAACCAAAGGAGACCTCTTGGGCCTAGACCATACCAGTAGGGTATGCAAGGGTCATCCCATGCATATTACAACCCCAGCCAAACCACATCTATACCTTCTTGGGGACCCTCTACTCATCCTTCCTGGTTTATACCCCCTCCTTGGTTCTATGCATATCAATATCATTCCCAGCCAACTAGCCAATCATTTCAACCTTATGTTTGACCACAACCTTAGTGGAATACCCCACTCTAGGGATGGAGTCCCCATCTAGCTCTATTGCCTCCACCACGTACCCAAAAACAACTCCTACACTCTGCTCCACCCAAGCAAACCTAGGCGTCTGCCTAGCCAAATCTAAACATGAACAATAGGTGAGCTCAACAAGTATATAGTGGAGAGACATCTACCCAACTTATGATGTAGAAATCTAGGAGATCAACCTAAGATCTAGGAGAATTCTCCCAGATAACCAACCTCCCTCTCCACATAGGGTGGTTGAGGAAGATAGAGAGGAAAGCAACCTTAAATTAAATCCACCCTTTCCTGAGAGATTAGCCCAACCAATCCATCCTACCCCAGAAGAAATCAAACTTCTGGGAGAATTGAAAAATCTATGTGTAAAGATCCCCCTTCTCCAGGAAATAAAAAATGTTCCCATTTACAAGAATTTGATTAAGGAGAAATGCTTCAAGCATCCAGGGAGAAGAAAAAATGATGCCCCTACCATTGATGTCATTAGGAAACTATCTGACTTAATGCTAGGGGAGGTAATATGTCTAAAATATTTGGACCGTGGAAGTCCTGTAGTAGATGTGCACATCAATGGCACCATCATTCCACATACTCTGATCAATCTTAGGGCTGCCATTAATGTGATGACCAAGGAAACCATACTCAAGCTCAACCTCCAAGGGTCATTGAGGAAGACCACAACAGCTTTTCAACTTCCAGATCATTCCACAATCACCCCTGAGGGAATTGTGGAGGATGTGATGGTCTCCATTAACTCTTGGGAGTACACTATATATTTTCTAGTTCTCCAACCTAAGGCTAAGCTTACTAGTTACCCTCTCAACCTTGGGAGGCCATGGTTGGCCACAGATGATGCTTACATCAGCTACAGAGCTGTGAATATGACCATCAAGAATGGGCATATGTCCAAATAGTTAGTCCTATACTCTTCTGCTAAATATTCTCTAGAGCATGATTTACGTTTATGGTTGGAGGAGGAGGAAGAAGAGGAGGTTTATTCAGCCCAACTTTATGCTTTGGAAGCAACCATAGGAGGAGGAAAAAAATATGAGGATGACTTAATTGAACACCTGCTCCAAAGTCCAACTCCTAGTTTGTTACCATTAGAAGAAGAAGGGAAACACAGAATAATCATCCAATTGACTTATGCTTGGCTGGTTCCATCCCACTCCATGTCAAAACTATAGAATTCGGCCCAAAGAAAACTTTGAAAATTAATCCATCTCTTTCTACTCTTGAAGAGGAAAAGCTACAACATGTTGAGAAAAAATCTAGAAGCCTTCGCTTGGAGTTACAAGGAAATGAAGGGATGTTATCTGGAATAGTGTCCACTTGGAGCTGCTATTGCCGCTAAGACTAGTAGCTACCTTAGAAACAAAAAAGTTAAAACTACTTTCACTTTCCTTTATGAAAAATAGATAAGAGGGGAACAAAGGACACCAACCTTAGTCTTGCGCTTGGTTCCTTGCCTGGTTCCTCTCCTTCTCAATAGATCTTTGCCACTTCTTCTTCATCTACCCAGCTTGAAAGAGCACCTGTGGAATCAAAGTAGCATAATACTATCAAAGAATAGAGATCTATAGTCATAAACAACACAGGACCAAATATGTATTGAGCACACAAATATACAATCAAACATATAAGAATGTGGAGGAAAACTTGAATAGATTTATTAATATCAGGAATAGCAAGAGGATTACAACCAATTGTTCTGACCCAACATCATCCTCTAGCATGAAAGCCCTTCTTCACCTCATGTAAAACTTAGATCACCCAACACTATGATATTACACTAGGAAACCAACAACACTTCTCTACAAGATACAAGATTCCAGCCTCTGGATCTTTGTGATTGGAATCCATATATAGATGATTGTAGGGGGGTGAGCCAGCTTCTTGGATTGTGATAAGTGTCCTCTCTCTGATATTTCTTGATTCCACTTGGAGATTGATGATCTCTTACTCATCCCTGAGTGAAATCAGAGAGGAAAGTGTTAGAGGAGGAGTTTTTGGAAGATTTTATGATCCTCCACCTCGCAAACTGTCTCTGCCGTTTGTCCATTCTCACCCAACACACCCTATGAAGGGGCTATCCAGTATGCATCACACCCTTTACACTGAGTAGGTGATATGCATCACACCCTCTGCACTGAGCATTCTGTATGGTCCAGTTTTAACCAGTTATGAGCAGTTTTCTGTGGAGAACTTTTGGGAGATGATGTAATCAGTTGTCCTTGTTCCTTTAGGAAGTGAAGCAACACTTTTAGGGACTTAGGATCCCTCGGTTTATGGACATTTATTATTGGGGTTGCAGTACCCAAAAATGTCTATAACAGTTGGCCCCTAAAGCATGAGGTCGTTAATCTTTTTATGTCGGGTGAAATGCTTTATCATGAGGATCCGAAGTGTTTTTTAGCTGGAAGGCGACCTATAGTAAGATACAATACAATACATTATCTTCATAATACTTTTCATGATCTAGCTGAGGTGGGCATTCCCATGCTCAACTTTATAAATTCATTTTCATGTACATAGCACAGACAATCATCTGGTAGCAGACTGATGATTCGAATGGAGTCATCATCCTTGGGTTTGGATGATCATCTGTTCAGCAATGATGTACATTTGATGTCTTTATATTCCTGAATATATCACAGCCCAGATGGATGAAACTAGATCCAGGGTCTTCAAAACTCGTTCAATCTTCACTCGGAGTACAAGTCAATCCATGTGAAAGATGTTCTAGAGTCGAACATGGGAAGACATCACCTGATTACCAGCCAATGATGTAAGTTGTTAACAGGAATGAGAGGAATCACCAATAATGACAATGATCCTCAAGGTACTACAGTACAATTCACATGGTGTGAAAAAGGGACTTGGTGTCGAACACCACGCAAAATCTCTCGGTTGAAGGCCATTGATGTAAACCTGTCGCCAAAAGTGAAACTTGCCATGAGGCATGCAAGCTTCAAAGTACTGAAAGGGGTTGTTCCTAGGTCGACTTCTTGGATAATGAACTTATGTCGACAAGAAGTGACCTGTCATAGGAGGGCCTTAATGAATCCCACATCTATGATACATAATGGAGCAAATGATTTTGGAGGTGAAAACGATCTGATGAGAGAAGGTTCAGGGTGGCGGTCATGAAAGAATGGAGCGTGAATGTATTGCAGCAGATGAGACACAGGTGAATTCTCTGAGCGACTTCTCTTCAACATACCGACAACACTGACAATGGATTGGAAGCGTTAACCCCAAAGATGGATGGTGTGATGGACCAATGGTAATATGACCGGTGAACGGAATAACCCAACCCGACCTTGACGGAGTGAAAGGGTCATGTTCAAGAGCGACTTGCTACCAATAAAGTTTCTTCAAGTTTTCTTCCCAATTTTCTGGGCCATTGCTTACTAGTGCCTTTTTATTTTTGTCAAGCTTGAGGAGGATAACATATGTTGGTTCTATAATCTGCACTTCAGGTGAACCTGTCGCTATGTTTTAACGAGCCTAGCGACAGTGAAACTCGTTCTCATCCATTTGGACAAGTTTATTGCTATTGGTTTTAACAAGTTTAATGACAATGATAACTCAGTCCTTTTTCATTTTTAGAGAGTCTGAAAAAGCGAAGGAAAGGAAAATCCAATGATTCTTTTTTTTCATATAATCCCTTAAGTCCGAAAAAGCATAAAATAATACGAAAGGCTGAATTTTCGATAGTTTTAACGAGTTGAACAAGACAAGCGCTCAATATTTTTGTGTAATAATCCCTCAGGTCCAACAATATTAAAATCTAGAGGAGGGATAGCACTTCCGTTGACTTCAACCAGCCGAAGAGACCAATCGCTCGGCAATCTTTTAATTTTTTACGAGTCAGGTGAAAAGAGCTTAAGGAGACTCATTTCTAAGGAACTAGTGATAATTTTGGGTAGCAGCTGATTCCAGGTAAGGTTTTGAATTTTCCAATCACGGTAGTGTCACAAGGATGCCTAATAGAATTACTCTTCGCAGATGTTCCTAAAAAGGGTAAAAAATCAAATGGAGGCATATGATCGGCTAAAACAGAGTGGAGGTGATGATGAGAACATGACCAAGGCTCAAAAGTTGATGATAATGCATTCACAATGGTTATTTACTAGAGATCGGTTCATTTTCTAATGAGCTTAAACTCTGGGGGAAACATTTGCTCATTGCTTATGTTAAATTTTTAACGAGCTTGAACTCCACTTAAAAGCTGTTCATGCTAGTCATATAATAAGGATATCTCATCTCAGATGCCATTTTTATGGAGCTTGCACCTTTCAAAGCTTTGCCCCAGATCCTTTCTTTAAGCAAGCTAGGAAATGACCAATCCTACAAGTTTAAATGGTTGGAGAATCTAAAAACTAAGAAAATAAACGGTCGCTCTTCGCTTGCATGCAAAAAGTTTTGCATGCCCCCAGGTATGGTGAAAAATTTCTAGGTTACCATATAGAAGTTTCTACTTTTTCAAGATAGTTTCCATCCACACCGCAGATACAAACACTTCCTGGCTTAGTCCATCTGGACAAGGGTGGTTCTAAATCCCAACCTCCTAACCTTGATGACGGAATCTTATTCCAGTCTAACTCCCTTTTCCTATAAGGACGGGTGTCGGACCAGTCATTTTCCTTCATAGAAACCTACTCTATACCTCGAGTTTCCCTACCGGAGCAGGCCATGGTGCATGCCCCCTAGGTTTCAGTCATGTCCTCCTGAATCACTCGCGCTCATCAGGTGGACGAACTAGAGATTGATGAGACATTCCTTGAGTGAAAGGACCATTTAGGGACGATATTTGACTATTTTCCATGTGTGAGCCAAGGAACGAAAGCTGGTCTACAAGCTTGACCATTCTGCCTTCATGTGGAAAACACATTACTCTAAAGAGTGAGGAGATGATGGATCCAATGTAATAAATATAGTCACGCCCAAGGAGTAGATTATAATCTAGGGGTCCTTGGACTACCTTCACGTTCATGTGAATGGTTTTCCTTCTCAAAGTAATGGGCACATTGG
>APFE030997988.1:7488-20838 GCA_000404065.3 Pinus taeda | reverse complement strand
CGCGTACAATAGCTCATTAGAAAGATCTATTCGAGCACTATCATTGTTGGAACGGCAACACTGGTCCATGTTCCATGGACCCGTGTTGCCCCTGGAATCCCAAAAAAACGTCGTTTAGGGCCTCAAAACGGCTCCGGAAGTTCAAGACCCGAAAAACTGCTAAAAATAGTAAGTTGTGCTACAATTAAGGAAACTGAAAATGCTGAGAAAGACAATGGTGGGGGTCCATGTGGACTTGGCAGGTGGCCACCAATATCCACCTGGATCACAAGTAGTTTGAATATCCCAATGAACTCTAGCAACAAATTCGAAATTCATGTCAAGCATCATCCAACCGTTCCAGAAAATCAAAGATATTAGCAAGTGTTCCAAGATGATGAGGAGATTGATGATTTTCTACAAAACAAAGGCAACTTCAAAGAGACCTCAATTGATGAGGAAAATGGTGATGGCAAAGGTAATGGTACAGATGAGATGTAGATCAATGAAATGGACGTGTTGCAGCTAAAGAATAATGTTATTCCCAAAGGCTTGATACCTCTAGAAGAACTCTTTGATCAAGATGATGTAGCCCGCAAGCCGACATTACAACCAACAGAGAAGGGTGTGGAAGAAGTCAATATCAGGACAACTGCAAATCCTAAATTGGTAAAATTTTCTAAAGCATTGCCGCCAAAGATCAAGGACAAATATATTAGTTTGATGTCTTCATTTGTAGATGTGTTTGCTTGGGTCTATTTGGACTTAAAGACATATGACACCAATATAATTCAGCACACTATACCCATCAAGCCCAATCAAAAGCCATTCAGACATAAGTTGAGAAGGCTAAACCCAAAGTTGCTGCCATCTATTGAAAAGGAGATCAACAGGTTGTACAAATCAGGGATCATTGTGCCAATCAGATTTTCAGATTGGATCTCTAACTTGGTGCCCGTAAGGAAGAAGACAGGTGAGATTCGCTTATGCATTGATTTCAGAAATCTCAACAAAGTTTCATTGAATGACAACTATCCACTGCCCAAAATGGACCATATACTTCAGCGAGTAGTGGGAGCATCTCATATGTCACTGCTTGATGGTTATTCCAGATATAACCAAGTTTCTTTCCATGAGGATGACCGAGACAAGACAACGTTCACCACTCCATGGGGGACCTTTCATTACGCTAAAATGCCTTTCGGTTTGAAGAATGTGGGTGCCACATTTCAGCGGGCAATGGACTTGGCTTTTGCAAATGAGAAGGATGTCTTTTTGGTGGTGTATTTGGATGATTTGACGGTGTTTTTTAAATCTGATGAAGAGCACATGCACCATCTTAAAACGGTCTTCCTAAAGTGCAGAAAATATGGCTTGTCACTGAACCCAAAGAAGAGTTTGTTTGCCATGGAAGAAGGCAAACTAATCGGGCACATTATCTCAAAAGATGGCATCTGTATTGACCCAACACGTGTGCAAGAAATTCAGCAAATCGATCTACCCCGAAATAAAAAAGAGATACAATCATTCAATGGTAAGATGAATTTCCTACACCGCCTTGTACCCAATCTTGTTGAGCATCTAAGAGAGATGACAAACATGCTTAAGAAGGACAGCCAAGTGAAATGGACGGAAGAGGCTGTAAAATATTTCAATTTGGTCAAATTGGCTCTTTCCACGGCTCCAGTTCTAGTCAGCCCGAACTACACTTAGGATTTCATATTGTTTTCATTTGCTTAGGAGCATACTATGGCAGCGGTGTTATTGCAAAAGAGAGATGATCATGAAAGACCCATTGCATTTTTTAGTAGAGCTATAAGAGACGTAGCTTTAAAGTACAACATCATTGAGAAACAAGCCCTTGCACTTGTGAAGGCATTGAAAGATTCCCGGGTGTATATTCTACATTCTCACATTCTGGCCTATGTTCCTAACGTTGTTGTAAAAGATATTTTAGTGCAGACTGATCTGGAAGGAAGAAGAGGCAAGTGGATTGCAGCCTTGCTGGAATATGATGTGGAAATAAAGCCCACAAATCTGGTGAAAGGATAGGGATTGGCGAAGCTAATGGCTGAATCAAACTTGCATGCCTTGGACATAAATCTGATCACTGCTATGTCCGATGAGAATGAGGAAGAATCGTCAATTCAGGTATCAGAAATGTTTTCTCTTTCTCCATGGTATTCAAATATCATATATGTGCTCAAAAATTTGTCACCTCCGCCCGGCATGACTAGAAACAAAGCGAGAACACTCAAGTTGAAGGCTGCCAAGTTTTGCATTCTTAATTCTGCACTGTATTGGAAAGATCCCGGTGGCACCTTGTTAAATTTTTTGGTGGAAAAGGAAGCGAAGAAAGTCATGGAGGACTGCCACCAAGGAGATTGTGGTGGTCACCATTTTTGGAATTCAACAGCGAACAAAATTTTGAGACCAGGGTACTATTGGCCGACATTGTTTGCTGATGTATATAAGATGGTCAAGTGCTGTCATAAGTGTCAGATTTTTGAAGGGAAGCGGAAGTTACAGCCTCTACCACTCAAGCCCATAGAGGTAAGTGCCCCTTTTCAGCAATGGGGATTGGATTTCCTTCGCGAAATTCATCCTGCTTCTTCTGGACAGCATAGATGGATCCTCACAGCCACAGATTACTTGACAAAATGGATTGAGGCAATTCCCACCAAACAAGCTACAAATGCGGTAATAATTTCATTCCTTGAAAATAACATCTTGTCTTGCTTTGGGTGCCCGAATAAGCTCATCACTGATAACGCAGCAGCTTTCAAATCAAAAAGGATGGTAGAGTTTTGTCATAAATATCACATCATTTTGGGTCACTCAACTGCCTATCATTCGCAAGGCAATGGATTGGCGGAATCTTCAAACAAATCATTGGTCAACATAATCAAGAAGCTGTTGGAAGTAAACAAGAAGAGCTGGCATAATAGGTTGGTAAATGTGCTTTGGGCAAATCGGGTCAGTCAGAAGAAATCCATAGGTACATCACCGTTTGAGCTTGTTTATGGAGTTGATGCAGTATTTCCTACCTCTCTCGCTACCCCGGTTGTCAAACTTCTTTAGGAGGCCGGTAGTGAAGAAGATTCCATGTAGAGAAGGTTGAATCAAATGGTCCACTTGCAGTAGACCAGAGAAGAAGTTTTCAAGAACACATCCAAATTGCAAGAGAAAATCAAGAAAATTTATGACAGAAAGACAAAGGTGGACAAATTTCAGGTGGATGATGTGGTGCTGAAGTGGGATGCAAGGAATGAGGAGAAAGGCAATCACAATAAGTTCGAGATCCTCTGGAAAGGTCCTTTCAAGATTGTAGCATATCGGGGGCAGAATGCCTTCCTTCTGAAGGAAATAAACGGGGAAGATTGTCTAGGAGGGCCGATCAATGGTCAGCTACTCAAGCAGTACCATTTCTAAGTTGTTAATGCTACTTCCACTGTCACTGTAAATACCATTTTATTTCAGTTTAGTTAGAGTTGGTCAAGTTAGCCTTTAAGTCATGTCAATGTCAAGTTTGAGTCAGTTTTTTGGTCATTTCTATTTCATAAATGAGTCAGAGTCTTGTATTATTCATCGAAATGATGACTCCATAGCCCAATGGACGAAGGCACTATCTAGCTCCTCTAGAGATCTGTTGTTCTTGGCACCTCCAAGGAGCTACCATACCCCATTGGAGCCAATGTTAGAGTCGGTCTGGTCAGTCCTCTGTCAGAGATCAAAACTCTTTATGAATTTCATTTTTAGGTGTCCCGCTCCATTCACCCAGCTACATTCGGCTAGGGGCATGCCATAATTTGATGGAGAAGGTCATTCTAGTTAGTCCCCTTCATGTATGGGTCCTGCTGGCTCAGTTCTTTGGTCAATAGTCATCAAATCCCATTGTCAAGGTCTGGTCCTTTAAAGGACAAAATTCATTTTCGATGTCTAGGTCTAGGGATTCATCAATTTGGTCTTTGAACACGTCCACTAAAGCCATGTAGGCCAGAGTGAGGCCCTTACATAGTCATGGTTTAGAGAGCTTCATCGTCATGTGGATAGACTTCGACTCTTCTTCAAAACTCTGTTTTGAAGAAAAGTCAAACAGTTTTATTTATGACAAAATTTTCAAAAACGTCGTCAGTTGATTTCTTCAGATGCAGTCATGGTTTCCATGGCCAAATGTCATGTCATGCAATCCCTACAAAAAGTGATGAAAATTTCATCATTTGAGCTAAAATTTCAAAGGGAAAGTGAAAATCAGTGTGTTTTAAAGTCAGTGAAAAAGTGCCAAACACAACATTAGAAAAATGGGTTTTCAAGGAAGCAAAAATTAAACCCATCTCTTCCAAGGCTATATATACATTTTTTCATCCAAATCAAAGGCATTGTGCTATTACAAGCCTTGGAGAAACGTTGCAAAGTTGTGAGTGCGCAATTGTGAGCGTTTAAGTGAGTTGGAGGCGGTTTTAGAGGGCGCGCCACATATACCCAAGAGCGCGGCACACACAGAGGGTGCGGTGCACACAAAGCCCACCCGCAATTCAATCTTTCTAAAGGCGCGGTGCACTGGGCTTTTCGCGTGGCACATACAGACAAAGGGCTGAAACAAGTGCCCAATCACTTCCAAATTTTGGTGAAGCCTATCAAATTGAGAGGTAGGCCTTATAACATCCCTTGCTCATCAAATTTTGTCAATGATATGGTGTTTATAGATATGTTTGAATGCCACCAAAATGCATAAAATCAACCATAAGAAATCACCAAGAACCATGATGGCTAGGGTTGTTAAGATGTGTTGTTAGTGCCAAGGTTTCATTCCACCCACCTTTTTCCCCTCACCTATCATTTTTCCCATCCTCCCTCTCTCATTTTTCCTAAAATCCCTGCCCTAAACTACTACCAAACCCTCTCCCCTATCCCTCCACTATTTGGCCAACATGACACCCCAAACCCTACCCTCTCAAAAACCCCAAACTCCTCCCATATCCCTAACAAATTTCTCCCTATAACCCCTATTCCCATTACATCACTCCTTTCCTAATACTCCCTGTTTCATTGTTGCCCTTGGTGACAAATATCACAAAGGCACCCAGCCTCACCATCATCAAAGGGCAGCCTAATCATAGTCCACATTGCAGTCATGACATCACAGCATTCGTTAGAGTATGAGATGGAGACACATAGTGACTCATCCTCAGAAGAGCAGGCTCCCAAGAGACACCACAAGAGTGGAAAACATGTCAGGGATGAACCCACTACCCTCACTGAGTTACAAGCATGCCCTCTTGCCATGTCATTCTTCCAGAACCTATCATGTTTTGAATGTTTTCAAAGGGTGGAAAATGTTAGATTTGATCATGACTTGGCCCGTTTATTTGTGCTTCATCTACATGGAGGTCAGTCTATCTTGGCCGAGGTCACTTTCACATTGACACTCGAAGCTATATCAGTGGCAACAGGTATACCAAATGTTGGAGAATAGTGGCATAAGAAGAAGAAGGTGGATAGGCAACACTATGAGCCTTACATCAAGGCCAGATTCTTGAGCTGGCTCACAAGAGTCTTTCCTTTCAGATACTTGAAAGATGAGTATGCTCCACTCATGAGATTAATCATGAAATACTTCAGCTGTGAGGGGAGGTTCTCTCGACTATATGCCTATCACATCCGGTTTCTCATTCACTTTACCAGGATGAGGATGATGAACCTCCCTTTTTTCATATGCAGGAACATAGAGAGGACGAACACCTTCATGCTGCATAAGACCCCTCAGCAGCAGCTTAACAGTGTGTTTCACTTTACTCTTATCCGGATTTTGGTAGATCATCAGTTGGGATTGCAGGGCATTACTTGGGAGGACTTCATCTCCTATGATTTATTTAGCACATCACAGGTACTATCAGAGCTAGAGCAGGAGATGAGTGGTCCTTCTCATTAGCATGAGCACCATGAGGCCACTGCCATGGTTTTTGTTACATATCAGAGAGGTAGTAGGCACTTGTTTGCAGCAGCAAAGCGAGTGTTATCTCCACCCAGGGTGGAAGGGGCCTTGCTTCTGGCATCAGCAACACAGGTACTGGACAAGGGAAAGAAGCCCATGCATGATGAGGGGCCATCAGGTGTGCAGGAGACTGATGTCATCCTCATTCAGGATGATGAGGTAGAAGCAAAAAATGCCAAACTTAGGATGACCATTCAGGAGCAGGACTCAGAGATCCAAGACTTGATACTAAATGTGGAGAGGGCCAAATGGATCATGAAGTATCTGGAGCAGAGAACAAGTAGCTTGAGGACCAGCAGGCAATCATGGAGCTGCAAAGCATCTGTGAGAATCGACAAGCTACCGAGCAGAGTAGGATCGAGCTCACTAACCTGGAGCAAGAGATCAACAACGACCGTGACTCTTGGTTAGAGTGGGTTATTATACACTTGGAGAGACTACTGGAGAAGGCCAACTAGGACAAAACCATATTGAGGAGGATGGCTTGTCATTACAGGGCACGGAACATGAGCGCAAAGGCCCGAATAAGGAGCTTGAAGGCCAAACTGAGCAAAGAAACAAAAGAGGAAAAAGAGTAAGATCGACTTTGAATCTTGGCTGAAGCTTCTATGGCCCAACATAGTGCCTCTAAGAGAACCTCTAGCCCAAATTTCAAGAAATTTGGGACAATTTTGGTCACATGGGAATTTTTTGGCACAAACACAGGTTTTTTCTCTATACGTGCTGCGCCACCGGCGTGACGCATATGATTGGGAGCTCCAAATGCGAAATGGTTTGCATTTTTGGATTTAGTAGGCAAAATCATGACTACTAGCACTCGAGCAAGAAATTTGGGCATGATTTGAGTCTCCAGGAGGTCAAAAACACCCAAAAAATGGCCTCACTGCCCCTATTTTGACACACAAGACGCAGTCTTGGGAGAATGAAGATTTGGAGGGGAAAATGAGCTCCCAATTCACAAATTCCACTTGGGTTGGAAAGTAGACAGGACACACTTTCCAACGAGCACACTTTGGCACATTTTGAACTCCTGCAAGTGCCTCAAAACTGGCCTCAAAGTGGCACGACACATATAGAAAAGGGTGCGGCGCATATAGGAAAAAAGGCCCAAATTGCCTCTGTTTCGCGAAATTTCTCTTCATGACTTTTCATAAGTGGGCCCCCTCATCTACACTTCATTTTTTCAGCACAAAAGGTGGAATTTAAAGTATTTTCACTCCAGATGGGAATCTATCCAAGTGGCAAAGGAAGGCAAAGGGTCACCCAAGCCATTTGTCATGTTTGTGGCGCTGCACCTACAACTGATGTTTGGCTCTCCACCTTCATTTTGTAATGCTTCAAGTAACTCCCCATCCCTTGGGTGTTCTATCTCTTCATGGCATATTCTATATATTGTATGCAAACCATTTGCAAAGGGTTGGTTGGCTTGTAATTTCTGGGAGACTGTGGGGAAAGAAACTTTGTTTCTGCATTGTATATTTTTTACAAAGGATTAATGAAAGGCAGTGGCTCTGTCTCATGAGATTCATGTGGTTGTGAGTGTAGCAAATGTGTCTCTTATGTTTCATATGTATCTTGTTATGTTTCATAGTTCATTTCAGGTTCATTTCCAGTGAAGTTTTCTAAGTTAGCTAAGGTAGAATTCAATTTTATTGCTCTGCCTGTGGGAAAATTACATGTTTAGTGTTCACTCTTCTGTTGAAAAGGATTCATGTTGTCCATGCCCTTTTCACCCTCTTAATTAATCTCTCCATTCTGCACTATCTTAAACTAAATTGCTAGGCTTTCCGCCTATCTTGCCTCACGAAGTAATCCGTCCCTTTGTATTAAGTTCTCTGTTCATTGAGGTCCATTGCTCCCATACCATCCCAGAAACACAGTCATTCATAAAAATCACTTCTTATATTCATTCTCACTTACTAGCCTAAAATAAATAGTTCACTGTAAGTCATCTCAGGTCTTTTCGTTTATTTATTCACTGAGTGTGACTCGGAGAGAGCCCTCTCCTATTCTGGTAGGGCTAACTACCATACTAAGCTTGGTTTATGGTTACCCTAAATTTTGCCTTCTTTCAGCCTAAGGCGGATTTAGGTGATAACAAGGAGGAAGAGCAGCAAGGGGGAGAAGGTGAAGCAACTGGTGACTTAGCAGAACAAGAATGGAAGAAGGAAGAAACTAAGATAGGGGAGGAGAAAGCTGAAGAAACAGAGACAGAAAAAGAGACATAAGGAGAGGAAAGAAAGAGGCAGAAAAGACAGAACAAGGAGAAGTGTCCCCTAAGGCTTTGGAAAGAGAGGTAACAGTTGTTCTCATTGACCTCAGTACACCCATCAAGCCAAAGAAGAAGAGGAAAGGTAGGCCTTCGTGTATTTGAAGGCTAAGAAGAGCACAAGAATCAAAACAGGGAAACCCCAGCCTTCTTCAAAAGTGCCAATTACAATTGAAGATTCACCCTCTACCCAAGGAAAGGAATCCCCTTCCAAGGCATCTATCACATATGAAAGGGAGACTCCTAGATCTCCCACATGGAAAGAAAAGGTAGGACTACAGGACCCAGAAACAGTCCTACAAGAGGCTCAGACAGTTCTATAGGAGACACTATCAAAACTACAGGAGACCTAAAAGCTGGAGAAAGAAATGGAAGGATAGCCACAGGTAAAGGAGGAAGAAACAGAGCTACAAGAACCTGATCCCCGGCCTAGTCTTGCCTCCTACTACAATCTGCTTGAGGGAGGAAGAATAATTCCACAAAAATTTGCAATTCCACTATTCTTTGAATTAGAGAAAGAGAGAATAAGGACGATGCAAATAGACAAATACAAAGGAGTTGAAGGTATTGGCCATATGGAGAGCAAACTCAGAGAAATGGGGAGAGAGTTGAGTGTTATCAGACATAGGGAAGCAATTACAAGAAGCCACCTTGAAACAGAAAATGAATTGCTAAGGAGGCAGCTGCAAGAGAAAGAGACCTAACTAGCATGCATGACCAGCTGGTCCATGGAGGCATTGCAATGTAGAACACTAGCAAAATCCTATGGCATATATCTCAAGGACCAATGGTTGCAATTTCAGATTGCCCCTAGATATATAAGTGATCAGGCACAAGCCATTGCACACTTTGAGGATATGGAAAGGTTATTTGGGGATGACTGTGTGCATGCATGTATGAGGAGATGGAACACCTTACCACACAATCTGCAGATCAGGGAATATCATTCCCTAATGAGGATGAAGGAGGCATTAAGGAGAGTTCCAATGTACAAGCACTCCATGCAGAGGTTGAAGGTCAAATTGATTGGCCTCAAATTGATTCCCCCACTATTGCTTGGCATGTTGGAAGGCAGAAGAGAAGAAGAAGAGCAAGAGCAGTGGGAAGAGATAGACAAGAAGGTAGGATTATATGACAAGGAAGAGGATACCATATTAGAGGCATGGGATGCTAGGGAGGCCACCAGGGCCATAAAAGGGGAGGAGATGGACTAAGTTGCTTAGAGGCTGAGCAACACCTTCAGTAGGGGGGTGATGATGAGCCTCATAAATGGGTAATTATATGGGCTCATTTTACCTCCTAACCTAGTCAAATCAACCATTATCTTAGTTTATTGTATGATTTTTTGATTATGTTTATGCTTATAGAGTGAGTTGAGTTAGTTATGATGCCATTTGGTCTAACATGTGTTTAATGCAAATTATTGATGATTTTTGAGGTCAAAGTCAAGGATCCAGTGGACAAATGGCGGAAATAACTCGAAGTGGACAAAGGAGAGGAATTATAAGAGGGAATCCCCCCAATTTGTTACTCCTCACTTTGAATTCCCCTTCATTCAGCTTGGAGTACAAGCAGCCAAGTTATGCACTAGAAGGCGACCAAGCAAGTGGAGGATGATTGATGATTATCTCGAGTTTTGGGAGCCAAGCCTCCCCGATTTTAAGAAATCTATTGGTAGCTTCATTTGTATAAGTAGAGAGACCTAGGACCTCACTAGGGTCATATTTTTGTTGGATTTTGTTGTACTTTTGTTTATGTAAACTCTGTCCAACTTCGAGCTTATTATTTTGACGGTTCCATGTAATCTTGTTATCATTTTGGAATAAAGATGGAATCCTTTTTGAGTTAGCACTAAGTTACCTCAGAGGGTTGAAGCTTTTGGGTTAGGGCCCAATCCAAGCAGTCAAGCTCCTCTTTACTTGTATTTGTATGTTTTATTTCAGTTTGTAGATTAGGTTGTTCTTAGATGTATTTCTTTTATGGTTAAAAATAGGTTGCTTTTGATGATTCAGTAGTTTGCTTCGATTTGTGCTTTCTATAGCAGGTTAAGCAGTGGTAAAGAAAAGATTCAAAATTCTAGCAATAGTGCCTTGTCCTCTCTTCCTCCCTTTGGGACCATGATTTGAGGTAAGTACCCTATTTCTGCCCCAAAAACACAGATTTTCCTCATTCATAGGACTTCTAGTGTTTGCAGTTTTTTGGTTAATAGTCTAGTTTTGTTTTGCTTCAAAAATTCTCCATCATGCTCATTTCTTCATTTACAACAGTCTTCTTTCATCATTTTGCTCATTTACTTCCAGAAATATTTTTTTAGATGTTGTTTACTTCCTTGAGTAGGTAATGGCATTATGTTCATGGTTTTCATAGTGCTTTCAAGTAGGATTAGTTGGTTAATTAGGATTTACTTGGTTTGCTTTACATTTCAGTCTTTCTCCTTTCTGCAATTAAATTAGTATCTATAGAATAGTCTTTCTCTCCTTTCATCACATACAGAACTTCTTCTGGAATCCTTAGAAGTTGGCTTGAGCTCTTAGTGATCTTGTGTCGGCTGACCAAGTGACAACCTGCAGTAAGAACTAGTACTTGTGCATACAACATCATCTCTTCCAAGTTTGTTACGAACTACTGGGTTGATAAGAGTAAATTAGGTAGCCCAGGAGTTTCAACATTATTGCTGCAATACTAGTGCTCACCAGTTATCCATACTTTGAAGCTCTCTAGTTTGTGTTTAAGGGAGAATTGTGAGTTTGTTTGGTGTGAAGCCTAAAGGGAAGAGCCTTGAGACTATCATTGTTGGGGCCATCCATGGAATGCTAGTAGAAGTGTGTGGGAATCGAAATTGTCAGAGGAGAATAACAACGTCAAGACAACGGTTGTAATCTCTTCTTGATTTAATATATATGCAACTATCGATTGATTTCCTACATAATATGTCATCTCACATGTTTATGGCTTAATGTTTCTTCACTTTTTGAGTAGGTTGAATACAATTTTTCTATTATCATGGTTGTTGTTTGTTGTTTTTTACTTGTTTTAGGTGCTCAAAGAAGGAACCAGGAGATAGCTAGAGCAAGGAAGAAAGGTCATCACCAAACAGGATAAGTGTGCTAAGAGGTAGGCCCTCTTAATTGGTTCTAACCTAAGGAAATCTTCCATATAATGTCTTGTTTGTGGCTAGACCCACTCTCGGGATAGAGGAATTGTTTGTGTCTGCACTTAGAATTTTACTTCACCACACTTACCTAGGAAAGAACTAGTTCCATATCATGTCAAACTAGTCAATACTTCATGTGATCGTTAGTTGCATAGTAATGATTTACAAATTCTAGTGGTGGGTAATTTCCCAATGGGCAAGGTTTCAACACTGGAGCCATGATTTTGTTTGTGTGTAAAATCACTTTAAACAATACACCTGTAGCATGGATCCCTCAATGGTGGCTTCGAGTCTAGAATAAGGGAGACTCACAATCATTTCCAGCCATTGATTTGGGAGTGGTGGATCGATGCTAATCCCAACTACAGCCCCCACACTCCCTATTAAACATCGATGAAGAGGGGGGCCCATCAATCAACCTTGAACACAAATATAGCACCCGATATTCATCTTCCACTCAACCAATTATCCAAGTCCATGAAAACAACGACTGACAACCTAGTGGCAAGGTTCCTCCTCACGTAGTTCCATCATTGGTTTAGAATTCCTGAGTCCCTGCCATGCTTCCATTATAGAACATGCCTAATGCCAATGATCAAGATCTAATGGGGTCCACCATTGAGCCGCATCACACCAAATCACCCCGCTTTTCTCATTATGCTACTTTTCTCTTCCATAGAATCGACGACTAGACTTCTGACAATAAGGTTCCACGAGGCTAGAACCTCCATCATACCACCCATCAGCAAGGCTTAATAAGTGCAAAGGTCTTGGTGGTGAGCAAAATAAGTGGTAAGGTTCCATTACTGGAACCTCAGCTAGATCGACTAACTTCCTCATCGGCCAAATTCCTTTGTCACTTGTTACCAAGGAGAACATGTTGCAAAGGGTGTTGCTGGTTAGTGGTGGATGGTGGCAAGGTTCCACTGTTGGAACATTGTCTGGATTGGCCAATTTCCATCATTGCATATTAGTAAGGAGAGAAAGATGTAAAAGGTCTCGATGGTGAGCACTAGGCAGTGCCACCACAACCAAGTTAAGATATAATTATTGCAAATTGGAATGACCAGTCTCATCCATCTCTAGGTTAATATGGTCTAAGGTGTCCATAAAATAAATTTTAGTTGGTGAAATTAAGAAAATAGGCGACTATAAAATGCCAATCTTGTGAAAGTGAAAGTGCAAGGGTCTGGTCCTTGAACCAAAAGAATCTATTCCATGAGAGATAGTGAATAGGGATTCTCAAGGTATCCCTTGGTCAATATTTAGTGAAAGGTGAGGTCTCAAGGCCAAATTCATATTGAGGTCTAAAGGAAAAATTCATATAGGGGTAAGGCTTACAAGAGAGACATATGATGTACTTATAGCTTTTTCATCTTTTGACAAGTTAGTTAAACACCTTCAAAGGCTTATATTCATTCATCTTACAAGCATTGAATTGCCTAACAACATAAGGAAAATCACAGTCTAACCATACACATTACCAATCCATTGAATCTATTGATTCGTTCATTTAATTTCATTACTGTCAAGAAATATAAAGAGAGAACATAACGTATGGGTTAGCACATTATTCTTGATCTAACAATTATCGACGCCACATATTTGCTCATTCGAATTATAGTGAATAAGTTGTTTGTAAATCATGGATAAGGTATTAGCTCAATAGTTCAAATATCCAAGGATCGTAATAATGCATGGAGAGTCATAAATATTATAGCAAAGAAACTATAAGTCCTTTAAGTACATGTGTCATTGTCATCTTTAGACATACCAATAAAGAAAATAAAGGGAAATGATATGCATAGTTAATATCTTTTCCATAAACACAATATTAAACAACATTGTCCAATCTGTTGAGATTTTGCTGTTTGAGTCAAATAGGCAAAAATCTCTGAAGGATGACAACAATAGGGAATCAGTTCCTAGATTAGCTCCAGGTTGTTGGGAGGG
>APFE030997963.1:273931-294960 GCA_000404065.3 Pinus taeda | reverse complement strand
TTTTAATCATATTAAATTGCGATAAAAATATCTAGAAAAGCCATACTTATTTCTGTTAGTTTAAAGAGCTGAAAATAACTAACTAAATTGTAGCAATCACAAATAAAAATAAAAATATCGATAACATAAATATAATAAAATTAGACCCAAGAATACATCATAATTTAGATACACCAATAATAATAACCTTATGAATTAAATAATTAACTACCAAAACAGGTAAAGGACCCTCATCAATGAGAAAATCATACATCTACATAAAATCAAAATAGATTAATACCTAAAATTATATATATATTAATAATAATAATCATACATAAATACAGGAGGGACACAATATATAGGTAAGAATATAAAGATGCCAGCGATGTATATTTATATACTCGAAAAGATTAAACTATACGAACACGAAGAAAGCACCCTGGATGTACAAAGGGGCGGGGGGGGGTGAGGGGGAGAGCGTAGAACCAAGACGACAGGGCAGGGATCCAACTTCTACTTACCTTCCTCAAAGCCTCTAAAAATGCGTTTATTCAGAAAGAGCCTAAGGAGCGCCATCTAGGTGTCCATCTTCCCTATATCCAAGGGACCACTGACAAGATTGCTCGAATCCTTAGAAAGTTTGATATTCCCTCAACCTTCAGGCCCCTTAGAACCATACGTAATTCCCTGCGGTCGGTGAAGGATCCTGTTAACCCCAAAGACATGAAGGGTGTTTATCTGATTCCTTGCTCTTGTGGGACACCCTATATAGGGGAAACAGGGCGCTCCATCCAACAGAGAATTTGCGAACATGCAGCAGACCTGAGGCATAGAAGAACAAAGTCTTCAGCCTTAGCAGAGCATGTGGACAAGACTAAGCATCATGTTTGTATAGAGGAGGCCAAAGTCATTGCCAGGGTGGATCGGTTCCATCATCGCAAGTTAAGGGAAGCTATTGAATTGAGCGAAGACCCAACAATCTCAACAGAGATGATGGTTGGAAGGTAAGTAGAAGTTGGATCCCTGCCCTGTCGTCTTAGGGTTTCTTCCTTCACCCCCGCCCCTTTGTACATCCAGGGTGCTTTCTTTGTGTTCGTATAGTTTAATTTTTTCGAATATCGCTGGCATCTTTATATTCTTACCTATATATTGTGTTCCTCCTGTATTTATTTATGATTATTATTATTAATATATACTATATATAATATATATATATATATATATATTATATATATAGATATAGATTATTCTATATATATATATATATAATATATATATATATATAGATTATATAATATTAATAATTTTAGGTATTAATCTATTTTGATTTTATGTAGATGTATGATTTTCTCATCGATGAGGGTCCTTTACCTGTTTTGGTAGTTAATTATTTAATTCATAAGGTTATTATTATTGGTGTATCTAAATTATGATGTATTCTTGGGTCTAATTTTATTATATTTATGTTATTGATATTTTTATTTTTATTTGTGATTGCTAGTTATTTATTTTCAGCTCTTTAAACTAGCGGAAATAAGTATGGCTTTTCTAGATATTTTTATCGCAATTTAATATGATTAAAATTTTATACTTAAATATATATAGTATATATATATAATTATTTATATATATAAATTAAAGTATTTAATAAACATTCTCATTTACTTTTCAAACTAACCTCTTAAGATTAGTATTATTAATTAGTAAATTTAATAATTTTATAAACAGATAAAATATGATATTACATCAATAGTAATTAGTATAATTTTATAAACAAATTAACATACCTTTAATAAACAATTCATATATATAGTTAGTTAATAATTTAATAAATCAATAACTTATTGTTTTTAAATTACCATTAAAATTACATATTTATTCATTTATTCTTATTTTTATCCTAACATCCTATTATTATTTTTGGAATAAGAATATATATTATTTCTTCAAAAGAAATCATTCAAACAATAATTAATAATTAATAATAATTTTTAATAACCATTAGTATTATTTTATTAACAACCTAATGTTATTTAAATAAATAAATTACTTTTGATACTATTCGCTCATTTATTAATTGTACCTAATTTTACTTATTTCTAGAAATAGAATAATATATTATTAATCTTAATATTATAATAATAATAATAATATTAAATTTATTAATATAATTTGGCCTGGGTCCTAGAGTCAAAATAGTCTTATGTAGCTGTTGGAGTCTCGCCAGTCTATTTAACATCTAGCCTATCTGTTTCTTCAACTTGTCCTGACGATGAACCACACTAGTTGGTTCGAAACGCGTCGACAAAGGTCTTTCTACATGTGATTTTTGCAGAAACTTTAATTATAGACTTGTTCTGGTATTTACTATTCAGATGAAAACAATTATCAGTAGTGATATGTGCTTCCTAGTTAGTATGTCTTAGGCCAAAGACGTGGAAGAGAACCGTGGACACTGGCTAACACACATTCAATCCATGGAAATAAAATTTAGTAGCGCATAAAGAAACCTTAGGTGGTCCCCCATGATAGGAATCCACAAGGGTTTCTAGCCTAGCTTGGGTTTTCAACAAAAAAATAGTACACTTATATGTGTGCATAGATGTAAAAGGAAGTTATATAATAAGTTAAATAAAATTAATTTGATACATATATTTATATATATTAACATGCACAATAACCCTTTTCTCATGTAAAAACCTAGTTTAATGCAAAGTGATGTAGAAATTGACTATTTCAAGTTAGAAAAATAAATTGATGTGAGGGTTAGATTTCTATAGGCCAAAAAGACTAGAATTGTGTTAATTGGCCATGGAACAAATTGTCCTAAGAAAAGTACTAGTAAATCTTAAAAAAAATCTGAGTAAACTCCCAAATCAAGAAGTCACGAGGCCTATAGCCTAATTTGTATATCCTCATTTTTTTTTTCCCAAAAATAATAATAAATTGTAATTATATCATCCATTCAAAATCACAAACAATAATTCAGTAAAAAACAAAGTGTGTAGAGTTTACAAGGATACCCTGACATGCATGCATATAATAGAAATAGAACACATTTTAGAGTTTTGTAACTTTATGCGCATTTAAAAGAACTTAAGGCGTATGCACTTAATTTTTGTAACAATATTCCCAAATCAATTTTCACTTGCACATATGGCTATATATCGGATAAACAATATATATATTATGTTTAATCTTGTTAAATGCACTAATCCCGCGTGAATTCATATCTTGGATTACCTTTTCAAAGGGATATGCATTGAACCACCAACGTGTAGCTTATTGTGAGAATTGGTTTCATTGTTTCATCCTTTATGCAAAGTTCAGTTTTATATTAATAAAAGTAAAGGATTGGGATCGTTGTTACATACGGTGGTTACTTTCCTTTCGATATATGATAACAAATTGGTTGGACTTTTCATTGTACATGTCATTGGACTTTGCACTAAACAATGATCCTTATTGTAATATTCCTATATTTGTTTTCTTTGTCATCCCTTTGGAACAAGACCTATATATATCGTTTGGCTCAATAATAATTCTTCCAAGTTGCTCCATAAATAGAATATAAACATTTCATTATCGACATATGGCTTCTTGAAGTAATTTAATGGTTTTTTCCTTGTAGGCAGCACATTATCTCTAGGATTCATAAAGTTAGTTTATTTTCTTGAAGTTTGTTTGAAGAGAATTTTGAATGTAGTTTTAAAAACCATTATTTATGAGTCTGATGTTTTGATTTTACAGTAGCACATCTACATTGGATTGATTAGTGTTTTTAGCGGATTTAAATTTTTATAAAAGTAGTTGGGTAGACTCATAGTGGATTTGGTTACACTATTTTTATTGGTGTGAAAGTTGTCAAGAGCTAAAGTTTAATTTCCTCATAGTTAGGGTTTTTTCTTCAATTAGGGTTTGTTTTTCTCTTGTCAAACAATTAGGATTTTCAATTTTCTATAATTAGGGTTTTTTCTTAGTTGCTACTAGAACTACAAGATTATTGTTTGCAATAATTAGGGTTCCATATCTAATGAATTTGTTTGAGTGTGATATTGGAACATGATATTGAATAGTGGAGGAACTCAAGATGTGAGCAGTTTCTAGAAAAAATACGGTTTTGTTTTGCAAGTTGCTAAAGTATTTCTATGAAATTTCAAGTGTTGTATCTCAAAGTCCATGAACCCTAGATTGACATTAAATTTTGGTCCATTAATATAACCTATGTTGCACCCAACTGTAGGAATCTCAATAATGCATAGAGGGTTAAAATATTTGGTTTAAAATCAATATGCATGGATTTATTTTGGGTGTCTGGCATTCAGGAAAAAAATCTTTAATTAAAACCCTTAAAATATTACACTAGATATATTGCTAGAAAACCCTAGCTAGATAACAATTTTCTTTACACTAAAAAAAATCAAATTTCCTTGTGCTTGGCAACAAGCAAAAGTCGAAGTTGACATGGAAGCCTATGTAAAGATGAAACAATAGATGATTACTATAAGGGAGAAGTGTGGAAAAGAAAATTTTGCATGAATTTTGACACCAAAATAATGCGACAAGATAAACCCATGCTAATTGTAGACTCCAACTCCTCTGAAAGTGAATGCGACTAATCTTTGGATGAGGACACAACCTATGATCGCTCAAAGGAGTTTATGGTCATGGCTATAAAAAATTTGGAAGTAAAATCTACTAACTCTAATGGAGAAGATGTTGAAGTTGACTTTGAAGGAGAGTTGGCTAGTGCTCTTGAAGAAATTCAAAGGCTGAGAAAGAAAAACAAAACAAAAGAAATATTTCTTTATCAAGGAAAAAGCTAAAGTTATTGAATCTTTGCTCCTACAAATTGAAGAAAGAAAGAAGATTCAGAAAATTCTAGATAAGCAACTCAATGACAAAATCAAACATGTGAAAGTCTTAAAATGGAAACTGTCTTTCTGAGGAAAGAAATTGAAAAGGATAAAAATTAACTGAGATTTAATGAGAAATTTGGAAAAGGGATTGAAAGTTTGAATGAGTTCCTTGAACCAGAAAGAGTCTACAATGAAAAAATTGGTCTTGGATTTAAGATTGAGTCAAGCTTAGTAGCTGATATGAAGGACAAGAAAGTGATCACCTTTGTGCAAGTAATAAAAAATGGAGACAATGCGACAATAAAAAATGAAACAACACAATAACAAAGAGGAGAAGCGAGCACATAATCAACTTTGTAGCCAAAGATAAATTACTTATTCAAAATAGAAGGAGGAATTTGACTCTGGAAAAGTCAAAAAACGTAGGAGAGGGTAATTGAGGTTTTTAGAGAGTAGCTCAGCCAATTTTTAGAAATCAATTTTCTCCTAAGTATGGATACATCTTTCCAAGCTACTGTTTACTTGCAAAAATTATGGGCATAAGTCAATGAATTGAAGGGTGAATCTATCATTTATGTAACTCAGGCCATGAAGAAGAAATTATTAGCAAAAGTAATCAATATGTCAGGAAAAGGATGAGTTTACCGAAGTAAAACACTTCATTGCCTCCTTTGAGTAATTTGATTCAATGTTATTTCTATCAGAATTTTGACCATACAACAGATGAATGCAGAGTTAGAAATAAAAGGCCTGATGTAAAAATCAAGCAAACAAGCTAGCATCCCAAAATATGGAAGGAAAAGGAAATCACCAACAACTGTAACATGGTTTTATATGCTCAGAATGAAGTCATTGATATGTTGATAGTGGTTGTTCTAGGCACATGTGAGAGATCAAAGTAAGTTTTTACCATGGAAACCAATCAACAAAGGTAATGTAACCGTTGTGAATAATGCGCCTAGTAAGATTGTGGGTAAAGGAATGGTTAGCCAAGCTAATGGTAGAGGTAAAGTCAAGGATGTGTTATTTATTGATGGCCTGAAGCATTTTTTACTTAGTATGTCTAAGATGTGTGACCAAGGCTATGATGTGTTGTTTAAAGCTAAAATTTGTCAAATCAAGTCTGTAAGCACAAGAGAAATAGTAGCTAAAGTTGTAAGAACAAACATGAATGTCAATGTTCTAAAAGAGAATATAGAGAAGTGTTGTTTTTCAAAGATTGAAGAGAGTTGGTTGTGGGATCGAATCCTAGGACATATAATCTTTGATTATATTTTCATATTGGGCAAGAAGAATGTTATTATAGATCTTCCAAAACATTCAAAACCATAGAATACTATTTAGAAGTCCTATCAAATTGGAAACCAAGTGGGAGTACCATTTAAGACAAAGGAGAATTCATTAACTAGGCCACTGTAGTTGATACATGTGGGCTTCTATTGTCCTTCAAGAACTTAGACACACTTAGGTAAATTGTATTTCATGCTTATCATTGATAATTATAGTAGAATGACATGGGTGGGATTTTTAAGACAAAAATCAGAGGCCTTTGAAACAATTTAATATTTTAAGGCCATGGCTGAGAATGATATAGATAGTAAAATAGAGTTCTTAAGATTTGATAATGCAGGTGAGATTACTTCCAAAGAGTTTGATGATTTTTTCAAACTACATGGCATGAAAAGGAAGTTTACCATAGCAGAAAATCCATAGTAGAATGATGTAACAGAGAGAGAAAATAGACTAGTTCAACAATTAGCTAGAGCCATGATGGGAGAAAGAACTACTCATAAGATATTTTGGGATGAATCTATTCACACAACAGTGGTGATTCTAAATAACGTACACTTCAGACCAAATAGTGATCAAATTTCATATGAGCTTTAGAATAGCAGACCTGCTATAGTTAAGCATTTCAAAGTGTTTGGAAGCAAGTGTTATATCAATAAGAACGATGAAAAAATTGGCAAGTTTGATCCAAGAATTGATGAAGGTATTTTTCTTGGATACTCTTAGAATAGAAAGGGCTATAGATTCCACAACAAGAATATAAAGAGACTAGTTGATTGTATTGATGCCAAAGTAGATAAATATGTTGAGATTGAAGATAATCAACCAATGAATATCAACTCCAATGATCTAGTCAATAATGATAAGAAGGATGATGAGACATTTTCAGATGAATACATTAAAGAATTCCTCCATCCATAATCTAAATATCATACAAGGTATGTGCAAAAACACCACCCAGTTGACCAAATTATTGGTGATTACAATATAGGTTTGCAAACAAGAAGAAGATTGTTAAATCCCCCTACTGAAGTGCATGTAGCTCTATTATCTATGATGGAATCAAATGATTTTTCTTAGGCTAGCCAAGATGATAATTAGTTAAAGGTAATAAATGAAGAGCTTGATCAAATTGAGAAAAAACCGACTTGGGAGTTTGTTCTAAGACCAACAAAAAAGAATGTGATTGGCATGAAATGGGTCTTCAGGAACAAATTGGATGAACATTGTGAAGTGGTAAGAAACAAATAATGGTTAGTTTTGAAAGGTTATGCACAAATAAAAGGTTTATATTTTGATGATACCTTTTGACCTATTGCTCGATTAGAGTCAATTTCGCATGTTCTTGGATTTTTCTAGTTTTAAGAAATTTTAGATGTACCATATGGATGTCAAATCTTCCTTTTTAAATCGAGAATTACAGGAAGAAGTCTACATTGAGTAGCCTAATGGGTTTCAGCTGTCAGATAAGCCTAGTTATGTTTACAAGATAAAAAAGGCCTTGTATGGTCTTAAGCAAGCCCCAAGGGGTTGGTATTCCAAGTTTGATAGTCATTTTCTCAAGTGTGGTTTTAAAAGAGGTGCAACTCATAGTAATTTGTATGTGAAATCTAATGATGGAAAATTGTTGGTGGTTGTTGTTGATGTTGATGATATAATTTTTGTCATTGATTCAGATGAACTAATATGCCAATTTGCAACTAATATTAAAGTTGAATTTGAGATTTCTATGCTTGGAGAAATTTCATATTTTCTTGGTTTGTAGATTGCATAATATTCAAAAGGAATTTTTATCTCCCAAAGGAAGTATCTTAAGAAAGTTTTAAAGAAATTTAGCATGCAAGAATGTTCTTTTATAAATACTCCAATTGTTAGAGGTTGCAAACTTAACAAGACTGATGAATCACTAGAGTTGGATTAGACTTTATATAGATTTATTATTGGTATCCTCTTATATTTGATAACCTAAAGACAAGACATCATGCAGGCAGTCGGTATTAGTGGATAATTTCAAGCAGCCCCCAGACAGAGCCAACTCCTAGTAGCTAAGAGGATTCTTAGATATCCGAGAGCCAAAATCGACTATGGGATTTGGTACCCCAAAGGTACAGATTTTTCACTAACTATTTTTACTGATGTTGAATGGGAATGTGATGTAGATGACTGAAAGAGCACTAGTGGTGGAAATTTCTATCTTAGTGAATTTCTTGTTTCATAGTTAAGCAAGAAGCAATCTTCAATTTCTCTCTCTTCCACTAAAGCAAAATATATAACAACAACTTCTTGTTCAACTCAACTCTTATGGATGAAGCATATTTTACAAGATGTACAAGTAGTATATGATCAAACCATCCCTATCATCTAAGATAATATAAGAGCAATTAGCATGTCCAAGAGCCTTGTTTTCCCTTCAAAGACAAATCATATTCTAGTGAAGTACCGCTTCCTTAGAGAACAAGTTGCAAATTAGATTGTCAAGTTGGAGTATGTACCTACAAACTAGTAAGTAGCTGATATATTCAACAAACCTCTCTCAAGAGATCAATTTGAGTATTTAAGGCAAAGATTGGGAGTAGTTCCTCTTGAATCCCTCCACTAGATCTTTCTTAAGAGGAAGAAATGCAGCTAGAAAGCACTCAACATATCAAAAGGAAGTTGTTAGGTCCATATGATTAGCTAGATAGGGGGAGATGTTTTGCAGGGGGAGATTGTTTGCCATTAGCTTCAAAGGGGAAGAAGTAAAACAAAGGGAGATAAGTATACCAAAGGGGGAGCAATACCTAAAGGGGGAGAAGTATGAGAAGTAAGAGAAGTACACTTTTCTTTTATGTTTTTGCTTGTGGTGTTGCTATCAATCCCAAAGGGGGAGAATGTTAGATATATGTTATCAATGAAGGAAATACAAATATGGGTGTAGAGACTTGGGAGCCATTTTTAGTATAGAAGATCATCTCATGTCCACATGAAAAATGCTCAGATGGATAGGTCTTGGAAAGAGACTTCCAATGGTATATGTAGGTCAAAATTTATTGCACGTCAATGCTCAGAAGCCAAAAGGGGTCAAAGTTGTATAGCTATAGTTGGTGATGGCACTTTAGTTAGATCTAGTTTGGAATTTGTCCAAACATGGTGGAGTCGTTGGTGGTCTAGATAGTGGAGTAAAGTCTCCACACAATGGGAAAGTATGAAGGCGGATCATGCGCAACACATCCCCTCAAATTCATCATGAAATTGCGGGAGAAATGCCCACTTGTTGGTTAAATAATAGGGGAGTCATGTGTTGGGTGGCATTTCCCAAACCACTGATCATGAGATCGATGGCCCATGTTAAAAGTGTAGAAAATCTGTGTAGGTTAACCCAATAATGCAATATAAATCAAAGCAGAATACTATAACCTACTTCTACTATCCATTTGCGGAAGCTTAGAGATCGAGCTGAACAATATAACCAGAAGAAGAAGAATCAATGGCACAATACACATGAAAATACTTTGGAGAAAGCCTCAGCTAAAAACCCCACACTATTGTATTATCATACATGCTGGAAATACATAGGAATTATACAAAGCCTTAGCTCTCATAGCTAGCTAGCTCTCAATACAATCCTCACATATGCTCACAGGAAATCTTGGCTTCTCTCTAGCCTTCCTGTCTACCCTCCAAGCTCCTATTTCCTTGTGTTGTTCATTGTGGATGATTCTCATTCAACCAAGTGGATGATCTCCTCGAAAACTATGCAATCCTTAAGGATTAAATCCTTGACTACATGCATGAGTTTTATCCATGAGAAAACACATGCAACTGATTAATCTCAACTGGGTATTTCTCATAATAGACATGCATGAGTTTCTGATGAGGGTATCTTCAGTTAACTAGAGTAGCACTAGTTGAGTGCATGCATGCATCAGCTAACTGTTAACTCTCTACTAGTTCCTCAAACAGTTTGGAACTAATTTAACTGGACTTAACTCAGTAAACTGAGTTAACTAATTACAACTCAAATATAACTCAATCTTATCTCCTTAATTTAAGGGATAACTCTTGCATGACTTTAGAAAGACTTCTAACTTGAATCTCTCCAACTAATTAATTTAAAATAATTTTATTAATCATTTTCAATTATTTGTTAAGATTGAATTCGATTTTAATTCACAATTTAATTCAAGGACAAATTAAATTGGAATATTCTTGTTGCCATATTTCAACAAAAAGTGAGACCTCCTCCCCATTTACCATGAAACCACACAAGGGTGGTCCACACTAAAAAATGACAGTAAGTGGAGTAACCAAATCGAAGTTGTTGGCAAGAATAAAAAGTGGCTATTAGTGCACAGAGGAGGCCATAAACATGTTACCTTGGAGGTCAATCCCTAGAAGTTCCAAAATGAGCGTAGGTTGAAAACTATGGGGATGGGGATCCAAGAGGATGTTGCATCCATACAGTAGAGTGATAAAGCATTGGACCAATGGTGATGGCATAGGAAGGACCCCATGGGAGACATCACGCCCGAGATCCTTCCTCGGAAAATTCAAAAGGAGCCCCAAAAATTTAATAATGAAATTGTGTAAAATCAAAGGCTCGGGACCCCTCTTCTATCCTACATGTGAACTACATCGACCTATCCAAATATGACACTGTAACAACCCTTAGTTGGTTTTCTATGTAAAAAATATAAGACCAGGGTCATCGAACACATATTCCAAGATGAATGGTGGGAAAATATTATAGTGGGGATCACTTTCAGTTTATTTATGGCTATGGAAATTGGCAAAGGCATTGGAAAAGGAAAAGAAGCAATAATTGGCATTTATTTATCAAAATAAAGGAAAATAGGAGAAAAGGAAGGTGAAGAGACACATATTTGCATGCAAGGGAAATTAGAGGAAAGATCAATGAAAATGAAGAAAATAAAGGCATCAATGATAAAAAGGATTTTGAGGATTAGTTGCTATCCTTTTGATAATTTTTGGATTGAGACTTCTTCCATTATATCATTCTATCATACTCTTGCACACTTATAGAAATTCTGGAGCATGCTTGGAGCACTTTAGCATTTACTTAGATTGGAGAAAGCAGGAACAGGAAAGTAGGAAAGTGCAAGGGAACAGTTGGATCAACAACTACAACTAGATTGCTTTATAGGTAATAGGTTGCGTGCATGATTCCTTGCTGATTTTTGAATGCATGGTATATGCATGTGATTTTCTGGTTATGTGTTTTCATTGGCATGGAGATTTTCCTAGATTGAGAGTGGTTTTATCCTTGCCCTGCAATTTCATAAATAAACATGATATTGTGGGTTTTCCCACTATTTTTTTCTAATTGATGCTCATTTTCCTTATGGATGTGGGTTGGAACAAATTCTCTAGAAGCCCTTGAAAACCTTGGGTTGAGTTACTAGTCCTAAAGACTAGGTTGGGACAATCACTTTTGAGCCCTTAATGGGTTGAGTTATTAGTCCCTCGAGTTGGGTTGGACAAATGCTCTAGAGCCCTAGAAGGATATGGGTTTATTTACTAGTTCCTGGAGCCCTGGAAGGCTATGAGTTGATTTACAAGTTCCTGGAGCCCTAGAGGGATTGGGTAGAGACTGATATGGTTAGTGTTAGTGATGTATGACTATAGTGGTGGAATAACTATGGTTGAGGGTTAAGGTGGTTTGGCCTATGGAATCCCTAGTTTCGTTTAGTTTTGTTTTATTCCATGAGATCCCATATTCATGCCTGTAATATGGTGCAAGGGTGATTGGATGAAAGAGAGATTTGGTTGAACCCAATCTATGGTCAAGTGGTACATGGAAGTCTCAGACTTGGTTGGAATTTTCATATGTTAATATGAGACATTTTCCTATTATGATATATGAGCATTTATAGTGGTTATGTTGGTGATATTATTGTTGAGTTTCCATTGTTTCTATGCTAGTTATATGTTGGTTATATGATGTGTATTATCTATGGCTCTTTTCATGAATTGTTGAGTCATAGATTGGTTGATGAATATATGGACTAATAAGTGTTGTTGCAGCTATGTGGGGAGGGAATATAGCATTCTTGGTGTTTCTCAGATGAATCTCAAACTATTATGATCATATATATGCATTCATGACTTAAAGCTTCTATGTTTTCCATGTGTTTTACGAAATGCCTATTATGGATTAGGTGTCTTCGGTTTATCGATTATGCATCTTTGGAAATAGAAGATTAGGGATGAAGAGAATAGTAGTGGACTACGGTTCACATGACTCCCCTTATAAGCCCAACATGAATTCTACAAAATGAAAGAGTGGCATGATTATGTGGTATGTTTTCAAGTACAAAATGTATGAGAAATTAAAATCAAGTTTTGGCAATTGTGGTTAAATTTAGTATAGATTTGGAGATTGGGCCATTATAGTTGTTTCCTCCTTCAACCTTAGTATGGACTATGGGTAGTAATGGGTTATGTTTACAAATTGTTTGAATGTTTGATTAATTGCATGATATGAGTATGTCTCTATAGAATTGCATGAAGGAATGATCATGTTTTAAGACATTTGTACTAACACAATATGCACTTGAATGCAAGTGGGTGCTATTTGTAGTATTATTACTAATGACCATGCATTGGTTGCAATTTATGACATGGTTGCTAGTCTTGGTAAAGGCAGATTTCAAATTAATAGACACAATGTCTTGATCTTTGGAACATGTGATTGACATGTGTGAACAGTTGCAAGGAAACATGCTTGGTATTAGCATGAAAAGGTAACTATTAATTTTTTTATATAACTAATAGCTAGGTGATGTGACAGTACATAACAAGACTCAATTTCAGCAAGGAAAAGGGTAAAAGAAAGGAATTGGGTGAGAATTCCTTTGTTTATGTTTGGAAACCGCAATTCCAAACGAATGAGTGCTTTGCATGAATACAGGAAGTCTTATTGACCTTTATTTTGTCTCACATTATGTGGATATGTGCTATATTCATGAACATTTATTTGATAGGTACAACAGTAGGTTCCGATTTATGGTTGGATTTGTCAAGGAATTAGAATCCCTTGAAAGGTGATATATGTATGTGTTTAGTTACAGGTCAATGTGTTGGGTACAACAAGGTAAGGTAACTGATATACTATTATTTGTATATATGCACTAACATATATGTGTTTATGGCAGTATGATGTAGGAAATGATATGGATAAAGAGATTTCCATAGATCTTGAAGAAGGTTTGAGTTGAGCTCTCATTTGGAAGTATTTGGAACCATGGGGTTGAGTCATGGTGTTTGTTGCTAGTTTTGTGCTTTGGGCAAATTGTGATATATTTGCACTTGATTTACAGTTTTATTTGTGTTTGGTGCAAGGTCATTCCACTTTACTCATGGTTATGTATTTTTATTAGTTTTCATGGTTTTCTCTTGTTTACTTCTTGTTCTTTCATTTTATGTTTTGAGGGCCTTGGGAATTGGTTAGGGAAAGATGAAATTCAATGGAGCTCAGGGGGAGCTTAATAAAACCCAACAAGTAATGTAAGACCCGGATGAAGCCTAATGCATGTATAAAGGTAGTTGAAGGAAAGAATAGGATATTCAGTTGGATTGGTTGGGTCCTATTATCTCTTAAACTAGTGGGGGTCCTAGGAGGGGATCCTATAGAGAAACTACTAGGTCAAGGGGAAAAAATGGAGTGATAACCCACTGTCACCTCGGCTAAGGCTCCCTGGTCTTTACAGATTTTCACTGGTGGGAGAAGACTTGGTAGAAGGGGAATCACAATGATGATAAAATCAATGATCAGATAAGGAGCGATTCTTAAAGTCTATTCACAAGAGAGACTCATTTATATAGCTTTCTTTCTTGAAAATCAAGGTGATGGGATCTCTACGAAGGACTAAGAGGATTCTTGAGGCTAGGGTTTTGGAATATATCTTGTTAAGAGGGTTCCTATACTAGAGAATCCCTATAGAGAATTGTGAAATTAGAGTTGTAAAGTTGTGGGACCACACAAGACCAAGTGGACCCAAAATTAGGTCAAGGTTATGGAGTTGATCAACCAAGGAGGGGCTTAACCTAATTAGGGAAGAGAAGAGGATCAAAGGAAAACAATTATTTTTAGATTTTGATGCAGTGGTCCTAATGAGGTCATTAACCCAAATAAACCTAGGGAAAACAATGGTATTGTGACTAGGGCTTTCTATATCTTGGGATTCCACCATCGAAATTACTTGAAATTTGGAGGACATCTTGAGAAAACTACAACAAGGTAATGGACCAATTTTCAAGTGTTTTGGATGGCTAAAAATGATTTCATATGATTCCCTAAGAGACCTTTTGGGGTTAGGATTATAATTGGAAGAAATAAAGAAAAGCAAGGTTATTTTGACCACTAAAGGGATACGAGGATCACTGCCTTATTTATTGAGCTTAATGGAGTCAATATACACATCGATTGAGAATTTTTATAAACTAAGGAGCCCTAATTGATCTTTTTTAGCCTCTTTCAGGGTAGAAACTAGGTCAATAAGGATTTATACTTCAAATTTGTGAAGGAGACAATGCTTCGAGGTCTTCAACCTAAGAGGTCCCTCTAGGAACATTCACCCAATCCCTCAAAACCCAATGCATGCATTTAATCATTTATTTAAGGTCCTAGAAGAATTTCGCATTGCACTAACCCATACATGAAAAACGATAACAATATACATGCATTTTACAAGTAAGATAGTAAAAATAGCATCAAAAATTGGACATACATGAGAGGGAGAGAGTATATCCATTTATCAACTTTGCATTACAAATAAACTCCAAAGAGAATAGAAAAAATACAAACACCATAATGCATCAAGAAAGATCCAAAAATTTGACCCAACAAAAAGTGTGAAAATCTCTCAAGAGATATCAATCCAATCCAAGTGATGATGAATGAGATAGAATGCCTCTCTTTTATTTATACAACCCTCTAAGGGATTCGTGATGAGGCTCATCATTCGGTAAAATATATGGACCTTAATACACCTCCAAGCTTACTAAAATCAACTCTTCTCATAATTCCTTACATGTTTTAATTATATTTTTCTTAATGAGATGAGTAAAAGTAAGATGTTATGTCTAGTGGTCTAATGTGCATTGATTGCAGGTTTTTGGGAGAAAATTATGGCAAATTATGGCTAATTAAGGTGCAGGAACTCGAATGAGACAAGAAGGAGGGATTATAGGAGATGGATCTTCCTTATTAAATCCTCACTCGTTCGAAGATCCCTCAGTCAATCACACTATCTCATGGTTGCAGGCAGTCGAGTGATGAGGATCATTAGTAACTGAGCTAGTGATAGTTAAGAACCAGTTTATCTTGAGATTGGGAGCCAAGCCTCCCTAGGTTTAAGGAAGTTGTTGGAAAATTCAGTTTTATAAATAAGGATGCCCATAGCCTATTAGGATTCAGATTTTTTATGCAAGATAACTAAGCACTTTCAAGTTGAAGGATTGTGGTAAACCACTTTTATGTATTTTTTTGATATGTTAATGAAAATGAGCATTCCCTTGATCCAACACTAAGTTGACTCAGAGCGTTGAAACTCTTGGGTTAGGGCCCAACCCTAGAAGTAGAGGTTCCTCTTACTATACTTGTTTGCTTAGGTTATTTCATAGATTACTTGTTGAATTTATTTTCGCATTGTTACATTGCAAATATTAGTGAGTTTGATTAGTTTGCTTCCATTTTTGCATAGCTTCAACAATAGCTTTAGAGAGATAAATAAATATCAAAAAGGTTGATAACAGGTGTATCTTGCCTCATTCCTCCCTCCAGGGATCAGTTTGAGGAAAAACTCTCATTCAACCCAAAAAGACAGAATTCTGGTTTCTTATGAAATTTAGGGTTTTTCTACTAATTAGGTCAGCATCTTTCAGTTTTAAGAGATAGGTCGCAGTTGTTATTTCTGATATCTTAAGCTTTGGATTATATTTCATGGTGCTTTCATAATAGGCTTCAAGCATTTCCATGCATGAACTAGGCATATAAATGATGAAATTTTGTTTTACTATGTTGATGTAAACCTTTCTTGTTTTGACACGAATTATGGATAAATGCCCACAATAATGTATATGTTTCAGGAGTTCCAATATTGAAGGAAGACCTCATATCATCAATCTTACCCAAACCATACCCACATCTTATCACCAAAGGCCACTATGTTCACAGTCTGAGTTATCATTTCACAAGGACCACTTGCCATGCTTGTTGAGAAAATCCAGCCATCATACAACTTCGATTTGAGATCCGAGTGAATCCTAACCACTTCCTTGCCTTATTCCTACCACCACTCACCTTCCCTAATCTTGATACCACTGTTCAAATCACTCCTTATGCTTTCAGCTTGTTCCTGTAGGAAAACAGGGGATCTTGTAGGTGGATTAGGACATCCTGTAGGACGACTTGTAGCGGCATGTTTTAAGTCCGATTTGTGAGAAATGCATCACAAAAGCTAGGAGAAGACCCCTGCTTACCTCCCAAGCCATCTAACCCATCACAACCATCTCTCTCCATACCTAACCCCCCTGCCATACAATCAAGAAGGATTAGCACTCATGTTTTCACAAAAAAGACAAAAAGAAAAAGGTTGTTATGCTTATTCATGTGCACAACAATTAAGTGTTTGATTAGATCAGATTGCATGCTTAGGTTAGTTAGCATTTCACAAGTGTTAAATTAGCATTCTTCTAAAGCAAGGAATCTTAAAAAATAGCTATATGAGTTGTGTGTTTTAGGCATCTATTTCGTTCTTTCTTTACTGCAATAGGTAGCATTTCAATCCTCTCAATTAGGGTAAAAATATCCTTTCTCAGATGGTAATCAAACTTCTTCTAAATTAATAGAAGGCTAGTTTGAGACACCCTAGTGGTCTATCGCCCAACTTAGTAGTGACAAAGAGTGGACTCATTGCATCTATTTGTGTATACAACACTATCATCTCCAAGTTTGTACGAACCCCAGGTTGATAAAGTAAAGTTGGTAGCCCAAGGAGATGCAACATTCTTGCTGCAATACTGGTGCTCATCACTTTTTGGTGACGTTGCCGGGGAGGTGTCTAAGTAGATGTGATTTATGCTTTCTTTCTTCCATTTCTTATCTCTTTCATTCTGCTATTAGTTTCATTTTTGCAAGATAGTTGTAAGTTGGTTTGTTTTCCTTTCCATTCTACAAGTGTTTTCATTCAGCAGTTAGTTTTAATTCAGTTTGTCTTTTCTATTATGAAATTAGTCTTAGAGCTTGAAAAACAACACTTCTTTCACGCTTCGTAGGAATAGGGATAACTTAGGAAAGTTTCTACCAAATACCCCCACCACTTCAAACAACCAACCTTCCCTCTTCTTCAGTGGCTATGAATTACAGGACCCCTTAGGTGAGCAACCAGAGATTTTTGAAGAGCCTATAGGGGAAGAAGAAGAACCCATTCCAACTGACATAATGGCTAAAAATAGAAATGAAAGGGGAGATAGAGAAAGGATTGAGGGCACTTTTCCCATCAGAGAAACCAATGGGGATGCTAAGATGAAAAACATAAGCCCCTCTGCTTTTCCTCACTTCCATGGCCTGACCTCAAAAGATCCAAATACTTTCTTGTTTGAATTTGCTGTCATATACAGAACTTATGATTACACCACTAATGATCAGAAGTTGAAATTATTCCCATCCACTCTCAAGAATGCAGTATTGTGCTGGTTCATGGGTTTACCCAGGGATAGTATCACCACCTAGGCTCAAATGCAACAAGATTTCAACAACAAGTATAGGGACTACTGCAGGTCCAAATACACCAAAGAGGAAATTTTTAGAATGACCTTGGGGCATGATGAGTCCTTAGAGGATTATGAGGAAAGGTTCCATCTTAGCTATAAAAGTGTCAGGTGCACACTTGATCCTGAGTTACTTAAGTTAGTCCTACTTAGGGGGATCATGGAAGATCTCCTGGATACCCTAAACCCTCTATCAGGAGGGGACATCTACCAGCTATGCTATGAAGATATCAAGTCCGTTTTTAAGAACCATTCTAGGGCATCTAGAAAAAAGGGTAAGGTTAGTCAGATTGTGGCTAGCTCATCCTCTTCCAACACATCTATGAAAAGTGAAATTGGAAACATGTTGGAAGATTTTAAGAGTGAAATGCTGCAAACCATTTCCCTACAGATGGACACTATGCAAATCAAGAGGAAGCAGGAGGAAGCAGAGAGAGAATTAGCCATCTTCTACCGTAGATGCACAAGGAGGCACCCTAGGAATGAATTTCCATTAAACCTTATAGAAATATGCTCAATCTGTGAAGAAAACCACTCCACAGACAAGTGCCCTTCTCTAACTAGACTAAAAGTTGTGTATGAGGGAACTGAAGCGGTGACTGAACAACTTTGCTACATAAATAAAAGGAGGCCTCATGGGCCTCGACCATACTAGCAGGGCATGCAAGGGTCATCCTATGCATATTACAGCCCTAACCAAAACACATCCATTCCCTCTTGGGCCCCCCTTGCTCATCTCTCCTGGTCTACACTTTCTCCCTGGTCTTTTACACCTCAATACCATTGCCAACCGACCAACCAGCCATTTCAACCATATACACCTCCACAACCTCAGTGGAATGCTCCACCCCAGGGGTGCAGGCCCCCATACAATAATGCTCTAGATTTATTGCCTTCACCTCCTACTCAACCATAAATTTTACACCCTACTCCACCTAAAAAACCTCAGATGCCTACCTAACCAAACCCAAACCCGAACAATAGACTGGCACAACAAGTCTACAGTGGAGAGACATCTTACCCTGCTTATGCTATGGAAATTCAGGAAATCAACCTTAGATCTAGGATAGTGCTCCCAGATAATAAAAATCCATCTCCACCTAGGAGAGTAAGGAGGAAAGAGAGGAAATTATGCCTAGAGTGAATCCACCACCCTTTCCTAAAATATTAACTCATCCAGTCCAACATACCCCAGAAGAGAATGAACTTATGGGTGAATTGAAAAATCTATGTGTCAAAATCCCACTTCTCTAAGCTATTAAGGATGTACATATTTACAACAAACTGATTAAAGAGAAGTGTTTCAAACATCCAGGGAGGCAAAAAAGAGATAGCCCTACCATTAATGTCATTGGACAACTGTCTGACTTAATGCTGGGGCAGGTAATTTGCCCAAAGTATTTAGACCCTAGAAGCTATGTAGTAGATGTACACATCAATGTCACCATTGTCCCACATACCTTGATTGATCTTGGGGCTGCCATTAACGTAATGACTAAGGACACCATGCTTAAGTTGAATCTCCAGGGTTCATTAAGAAAGACCACGATAATCTTGCAGATTGTAGACCAATGGATAGTATCCCCTAAGGGGATTATTGAGGATGTGATGGTCACCATTGACTCCTGGGAGTACCCTACAAAATTCTTAGTTCTCCAGCCTAAGAAAAATTTAATGGTTATCCTCTCATACTTGGGAGGCCTTGGTTAGCCATTGTTGATGCCTACATCAGCTGCAGAGCTAGAAACATGACTATCAAAAATGGGCATCTATCCAAGAAGTTGGTCCTATACCCTTCTGCTTAGCCATATCTAGAACATGACTTACCTTTATGGCTAGAAGAGGAGGAAGAAGATGAAGTCTACTCCACCCAACTCTATACCCTATAAACTACCATGGGAGGAGGACAACCTAATGAAGATGATTTGATTGAACACATCCTCCAAAATCCAACTCCCAACACCTTGTCTTTGGAGGAAGTAGTGAAGGAAACAAAGAATAACCATCAGATTGATATATGCTTAGCTGATTCAAACCCTACTCATGTCAAGACAATAGAATTTGGCCCTGAAATAACACTGAAGATCAACCCCTCTTTTTCTGTACACCAAGAAGAATTTTTATGTAATATTCTATCAGGGAAAATTTTAAGAACCCCCCCTAAATTTACATGTATAATAAATGGGCGAATCTCCATGGTATATAGGAAAAATGGAAGGCGATTTTATCAATAATATGATATGTATATATAATTTTTGGTGAATCTCTCACCAGGCATGGCGAATATTTTACTCAATTATAAAATCTTGTGTTTATTGAATACACAAATGAAATCATTGCATTTCTTTAAAATATCTTTTGAAATCAAAATTACCGAAATTACATATCGATAATCTAGTGGTGTAAGATAAAATTCACCCGTGCCATTCACAGAAAGCATGAGAAAAAACCTAATACTATATTTAAAACTAAGAAAAATTCAAATTCATCACTTCTAGGGACCTCATAACCACCCTGCCAATACACAAGTATGTTCCTGTTTGCAATTAGAAAAATTACCCAAATCACAATATGTTTACTCCACTTCTAGGGACCTCGTAACACCCTACCAATACACAAGTATGTTCCCATTTGCAATTAGAAAAATTACCCAAATTACAATCTGTTTACTCCAGCATATGTTGGAAAGTTATAGAAGGATGACTAGTGCAATCAATCCATTCCTTTTAGCCCTGGATTTGTTTCAATTTAAAACAGAAGTATACAAATATACTTGTCCAATGTCTATGCTTAACCATTCACCTTAAGATGTTTTTACAATATAATTTCCTAAGTCTATTTAATATCTTCATTATCATAAAAACCAACCTATATCCATCTTAACTCCACATCTACCACTCTTAGGGGGATGAAATCTATTTATCCCTATGAGCACTTGGTAGACCCAGAATTAAGATGGATCTAAGATTATAGAATTTCCCCTTTAAACAGTTTATGCTCACATGAATACCATGGGTCAATATCATGGGTTATCTTAAACATGGAGCATAAAATTACTATTAGTAATTTATAAAAATTAATAAAATTAATAGTTGATTTTTATTTTATTTTTATTTTAACCAAGCT
>APFE030997963.1:229425-273146 GCA_000404065.3 Pinus taeda | reverse complement strand
GTAAATATAAAAAAATGTTTTATTTGTTTACCATAACTCTCGCTTATTTATATTTTTATTAATTTACCATACCTCTTTCACAAATATGGTATTTGGCCCATAGGATTCACTTAAATAAAACATTTTTCTTGAGCCTTCAGAAATAGAATGAGGGTTATGGACTAAATATAAAAAGATGTTTTATTTATTTACCATGCATCTAGTTTATTTATATTTTTATTTATTTACCATACCTTTTGAGTAAGTATAAAAAGACGTTTTATTTATTTACCATACTTCCACTTTATTTTTATTTTTATTTGTTTACAACCTTGCATGTATATAATGTGACTTATGGAGTAAATATAAAAAATGCTTTATTTATTTACCATACCTCTCATTTATTTATATTTTTATTAATTATGCTTTATTTATTTACCATATCTCTCATTTATTTATATTTTTATTAATTTACCATACTTCTTTTATAGATATGGTATTTGGGCCTTTGCCCCATAGGATTCACTTAAATAAAACCTATTCTTGAAAATGGGTGAATGGAAGGTTGTAACTCCTAATTTCAAGGGCTAAATTTAGCTTTTTTACCCTCTCCCTTAAAATAAGGTGGGCTATTTGAGGTGATTTGTAAAAATGTACTATGATACAAAATATTCGCCCACTAAAAATTTAAAACCCCTTAATTTCGCCAAAGGGCGAACATTCGCCCCTAAAATCGCCCCTAATTCTAAGGGAAAATTAGGATGCCTTTGCTTGGAATTAAAAAGAGATGAAGGGAGTGCACACCTCAGTGTGTACTCACCACATTTATATCAAATAAGGTTCCAAACCTGTCTGACAACCCCAAAGGATAATGCATCCATCTCTCAAGGACATAATTAAAGAAGAGTTGCAAAAGATGTTGCAGGATTCATCTACCCTATCTCGGATAGTGGGTGGGTATCTCCTTTGGTGCTGGTTCCAAATAAAAATGGAAAGTGGAGGATTTGTGTTGATTACAGAGAGTTAAACAAAGAAACCAAAAAAGGACCATTTCCCTCTACCTTTCAATGACCAAGTGTTAGATGCCCAAGTAGGGAAAAAGTTTTTCTCTTTCTTAGATGGGTTAAGCGGGTAAAATCAAATCCATATTACCCAGAGGACCAAGATAAAACCACCTTCACCTATCCTTGGGGTACTTTTGCTTATAGGGTCCTTCCTTTTGGTTTATGCAATGCCCCTGCCACTTTCCAGAGGGCAGTCCTAAGTATCTTTGTAGAGCTATTCCATGATGCAATAGAAATTTATATGGATGACTTTACACCCTATGGGTGTTATTTCCAGGAGGCTCTCTCTAGCCTGGGTAAGGTGCTGAACAAATGCATTGAAATGAACTTATCCCTTAGTCTCTAAAAATGTGAGTTCTTAATGACTGCAGGGACTATTCTAGGTCGCTCAATATCCCAGGAAGGACTACAGTTAGACCCAAATAATATAGCCATCATCAAAAGGGTCCCGACTCTACAAAAATAGAGGGATGTTAGAAGTTTTTTAGGTTTAACTGGATACTATAGGATATTTATACAAGATTTCAACAAGCTAGCTTCTCCTTTATTTGGGTTATTGGCCAAAGACTCCGAATTCTTATGGTCATAAAGTTGTCAAGAAGCCTTGGACACCCTAGGACAAGTTGACTTCTGCACCTATTCTCTGAGGCCCAAATTGGGCTCTTCCTTTTCATATGCATGTTGATGTCTCTCACAAAGCCATAAGAGCAGCTCCAGGCCAGATAGATGAAAAACTACCTTATGCCATTTACTTCATTAGTAAGAATCTATCAAAAGCCAAGCTGAACTACACAGTGACTGAAAAAGAGCTCCTAGTTGTTGTGCATTCGTTGAATAAATTTAGGCACTACATTACGAGTTACCAAACAATTGTACATACTGACGATGCTGGAATTAAATACTTGATGAATAAACCTGATGTAAATGCCCGTATTATTAGATGGTTCCTTTTATTGCAACAATTTGATTTAACGATTATTGATAAGCCTAGCAAGGAGAATGTTGTTGTAGATTTTTTTATCCAAATTGAATTTTCCTGCTGGGGAGGAAGGAATGGTTGATGATCAGTTACCAGATGAACATTTATTCACCATTTCAATTCTGTCTCCATGGTTTGCTGACATAGAAAACTACTTGGTGTCTGCATAGTTTCCATGAAACTTGTTCTCCAAGGAAAAGAGCAAGATCATAAGAAAGAGCGCCGTATTCACTTGGATTCAGAGAAATCTCTTCAAGATAGGCTCAGATCAAATTCTAAGAGGATGTGTAAGGGAGGAGGAAGTCTTTGACATCCTTATGGTCTATCATGATGGGCCTTGTGGAGGTCACTTTGTAGCCAAAAGAATAACATTCAAGGTATTACAAGCTCATTATTACTAGCCCTCTCTTCACCAAGATGTGAGGAGTTATACTAGTCAGTGTGATCATTGCTAAAGGATGGGGAGTCCAACCCTAAGGGATGAGATGCATTTGCAACCTCAAGTGACTTTTGATCCATTTGACAAGTGGGGCATGGATTTCATCGGGCCCATTGAACCTCCATCCAAACAGAAGCAATACATCATTGTGTGCATTGACTACTTAACCAAGTGGGTTGAAGCCAAAGCCATCAAAGTAGCAATAGAAGAAAAGGTGGCTGAATTCTTAAGGGAAAATGTGTTTTATAAGTTTAGGTACCCTAGATAATTGGTCACTGATCAAGGCAGTATATTTACATCTCACATGATTGAAAACCTGTTGAGACAGTACAAGATCAAGCACAAAACATCCACTCCTTACCACTCACAGGCTAATGGGCAAGTGGAGGTAACCAACAGAGCATTGGAAGGCATTTTGACCAAGGTGATTAGCAGCAATAGAAAGGATTGGGCAGACAAATTAGTTGAGGCCACCTGGGCCTACAATACCACTTGGAAGACCACCATTGGCTTCACTCCTTATGAGTTGGTCCATGGGAAGAAAGCCATATTTTCCATTGAATTTGAATACAATGCCTTAAGGATGGCAGCACAATTGGATTTGGATATCACTAGAGCACAACAAGAAATATTGCTCCAATTGAATGGGTTAGATGAATTTAGGATGTAGGCCCTCTTGCACACAGAGGTGACTCAAGTTCAAAAGAAAATTTGGCATGACAAGAATATAAAAGACAAACAGTTTCAAGAAGGTGATTGGGCTTTGTTGTATGATTCTCGGTACAAGGATTTTAAAGGCAAGCTAAGGACTAAATGGTTAGCGTCTAATGTAATAGAAAATTGTCATGATAATAGTGTTGTGCACATAAGAACCATTGATGTAGAGGCTATCCCTTTTCTTGTTAATGGGTATAGATTAAAGATGTACAAGAAGCCCTTGTCAAAGCAAAAATTCATCAATAGAATTAGCAAGACAATGATGGTGGTAGAGCAAGTCTCAGCTTCCACCCCACCAAGTCCATGAAGAAGAAAAAAGAAAGAGAAAAAAACAAGAACAAAAAAGAGAAAAAAATAAAGAGGCTTAGGTGAAAACCTCCATGAGGCACCTGAGTCCCATTGTTGGGTTGAAAACCTCTTGAGGTGGCTCAAGGGCGTGTAAAAAAAAAAGAAAGAAAAAATAAAAATATCTCTGCGTGAAAACACCTTTTGAGGCACCTAGGGTAGGCAACTAGGATGAAAACCTCCTTGGAGGAAAACTAGTTGTTTTTACAAAAAATACACAAAAACAAAAGAAGAGAAAAGATACAAAAGATGGAAATTATGTTTTGCAGGTCAGTAAGAGGAGGATAAGCACATCATGAGAAGGATAGCAGGACCTACAAGAGCCATGTTTTAATGCACCCATCTCATACCTTCCACTATTCTCCTAGTCTTCCATCTGTAAACCCCTCCAACTCATCTCACACAAACTCTGTGTTTTCTACAAGATTCCCTCTAATCCTACAGAAGTTCCCTATAGGAATGACAGTGACCTTGAAAACCACAAGAAAGGCAGTTTGAGAGCAAGGTGATGACACAAGCCTATGTTTGGATAAAAAACATTTACTTCACCACACCATAGCCACTCCTTTCATCACCATGTCACCTTTGCATCCATCAAAGAAATCAATTCAAAAAATAATAGATTACAAAATAAAAAAAGGAAGAGAAGAAAAAACAGAAGAGAGGGAGAAGAGGGAAAGAGGACCATAACCAATGGAAATATCCCTCACCTACCCTTCTCCACTCATTTCAACATCCCTTACGCTTCAGAGTTGAAGAAAAATATGAAAGTTTAAGGGAGAGGTAGCTACAGGACATCCTGTAGGCATCCTGTAGTAGCCTATCCCACAAAGGAAACCATGGATATTGAAGCCATCTTTAGAACTGGGACTACAAGGATAAAGAATCTCCTCCAGAGCTCAGCAATGACAAGAAGATGACCAGCAACAAGGTCCAACACCTGCACATTAAAAGGAACAAGCATCAAAAGAGGCAAATAGAAAGTAAAAATATGCAGATTAAAACGCACAACAAACAAGCAACACTCTCTAGAATGCATCATCAACTAATCACCTTACCCACAAGTATGTCATCTTACTCATGCTCTCTCGCTAGTACGATATGATCAAAACTATAGGATTATGCGAGAGTTGATTTTATAAGTAAAGGTGGCCAGTTAACTTGGCCACCTTTGGCTAGTCAATGAGAAGAAAAGAGTTAGACCACTCCACACGTGGCAAAAGTCAAATCAAAAGAAAAAGGGAATAAAGCTAAAAATGGTTAAATTGTGGAGGATAGGAGTGGGAGATAATTATGAGGTAGGGTGGAATGATGGACCGATAGTGGGACCAATGGTGCAAAAGGAGGTTCTCGTACTTATCCAGCCAGCACACCACCCCACATGATCATCCATATATGGAAATAAAACATTGATTCCCATACAATGAAAGAGAAAGCAACTTCAAGGATTGTTCGAATAAAGAGGCTTCTCTCGGCCTTCCTGAAATAACACCTATAGGATACATTCAGCATCTACAATGCAAGAAACCTACAGGATACAGAAGAATCAGTCTACAGAATTATCAATGGGCACTAAGGGAGGTCAAATCAAGGGTTATCGTCACTATAATGTACCAAACTAAGGTAGGAGCCATACCCTCCATATTTTCCATTTGAAAATAAAGGAAAATCCTTAATTTGCTTAGGAATTTGCAGTGCATCTTAGAATAGGACTATATTACATGTCATTAAAAGTTAAAATTCAAAACTTCCTCACCTACCAAAATTCTTGAACTATATCCACACAATCCTCTACAATTACCAGGGAAATATGACAGGAGGTTTCAACAAGAGAGAACCCATAAACATAGCAAGGATCCACTAACATCCTCCTATGGTGGAAATTTTCACAAGACATCAATGGATGGGGTTCTTTGAGAGGATGAGAGGATACAATGATGATGTGGCCAGAGAATTTTCCCTCTCACTCATACCCCTCACTAGGACCAATGCCACTGCTATGGTGAAAGGTTTATTAGTAGCAATTACCCATGAGGTTATAAGCAGAATCACTACACTCTCCCTAGGATTACCATGGAGAAAATAAGACAAGGGAAGCAACACCCTTGCAAAGAAAATTTCTTTTTTGAAGGAGAAGAACCAATAGAGGACAAAAATGGGGTTAGAAGGGAGAGAATTCCATACCCTTGGAATGAAGTCATTTACCACCTCATCAAATATATTTCATGTGAAGGGAGATATAGTGTAGTGTATGGATACCACTTTAGACTCCTCCAACAACTGAGATTTGGATAGAACACACCTCCTCATAACAGATTGAGTATACCCTACTTTCTTCTACAACCCATGATAGACATGAGCATCAAAGTGTAGGAGGGAAAACATCAACAACTAGCCCATCATGGGTTGATCAAACTCATCCTTGAATATGCTCTATAAAATTTAAGATTCCCTATTGCATGGACAACATTTATAGATATGCAGGCAGAAGGAGAAATTCAAGCTATTGAATATGATAGAAGCCCTAATGCTAGTGAGGGAGAAGAAGAAACAAAAGAGGAAAAAGGATAAGAAAGAGAGGGGGATATTGAACAAGAAATAGAGGAGGATATTCAACAAGAAACAGAAAAGGAAAATGAAGAAGAGATAGAGGAGGAAAAAAAATAAGAAAAATATGAGCAGAGTGAACAAATAGAGGAAGAAAAAGAAGAGGAAGGAGGAGACAAAGAAGAGGATAAGAAATAAAATGGAAAAGAGGAAAGAGGATAGAAGGATAAATAGAGGTCTACAGCTCAAGACAGAGAGAAAGAAGAATCACCAAGGGTATCCCCAGAGCCTACGGAGAAAGAGGCAATAGCTTCTCTTACTTCCCTAAGCACACCTGTCAAATCAAATGGGAAGAGGCAAAGACAAACCCCACTGTACTTCAGGACAAGAAAGAGCACTAGGATTAGACAAGGAAGATCTCAAACTCCCAACAAAACTCCAATTATCATTGAGAATTCATGAAATAAATAAGAGAAGATAGCCCCTCTAAAGAAAAATGAAGGAGAAGGGTCATCAAAACAAGCTTCTCCCAAGTCTCCAGTTACCTATGTTAGGAGGCCTGTCACAAGGTCAACCTCATCAAAGGGAAAAGGTCTCCTATAGGAGACATAAACAGACCTACAGGAAGCTCTATCAAATGGGAAACACAGAAAAGATGCCAAGAAGGAATTACTCAATAGGAAACAAAGGAAGAAGGCCAAGAACTAAGAGAACCTAGCCCACAACCAAACCTCAACTCCTACTACAAGTTCATTAAATGAGGTAGGGTGATACCATAGAAGTTTTCCATTCCCCTATTCTTTGAACTTGAAAAAGAGAAGGCAAGACATACAGGTGGATGAAAATTACTAAATCAAAAGGGGTAGAGGATGTAAGCCACATGGAGGAGAAATTGCAAGAGATGGGTAGAGAATTGAGCATCATAAGAGATAGAGAAGCAATGATGAAATCTCAGCTAGAGGTTGAGGACACATGGCTAAGGAAGAAACTACAAGAAAGGGAAAGCCAATTGACAAATATGGCTAGTTGGACCATGGAGGCAATCCAGTGTAGGATGCCAACAAAGTCTTATGCCTTGTACCTCAAGGAACAATGGCTACAATTCTAGATAAAGACCCTAGCACAAAGAGGAACTATGCCCTTCCAAGACTATAGACAATTCATTGATCTCTATGATCAAAGCACATTGGAAGATAGAGAAAAAAATATATGAATTTTACCTACACAATTTGGCCTTGACAAATTTAAATGTGTGGGATCCAAATCCAAAGCTAGGGTAATTGCAATTGATGACCTTAGCATCATGGATGAATCATGAGGAGGAAAGAGCTACACAGATGAAAACGATAATCGAAAAAGAAGTTACAAAACCCCTTATGATCAAAGCAGAACAATCTAACCCAATGGTTGTCATCAACACCCACAACCTCATTGAAAATGATCCCAAGCTTGCACCAAGGTACCTTGTTGTACAAGAACAGGAAGTCACACACTTTGAAGAAATGTTCAGATTGCTAGGAGATGACAGCCAACAAGCATGCCAAAGGAGGTGGAACACCTTGCCTTACAGCCTAAAAATCATAGAATATCATTCTCCTAACAGAATGGGAGAGGCACTAAATAGAACCCCAATGTATAAGAAGGAACTACAAAGACTCAAAGTCAATTGGATTGGCTTGAGGCTCAGTCCACCATTTCTTTTGGGAATGTTGGAAGGAAGAAAAGAAGAATACGAAAGAAAGCAGTGGGAAGAGATAGAGAAGAAGGCAGGATTTTATTTACAGGAGGAAGAGACTACAGTAGAATCATGGGGTGTCAGGGAAGCCACCAGAGCAATGAAGGACATGTAAATAGATTGAGTTGCTCATAGGATGAGCAACACTTTCAGTAGGGGGTGATGATGAGGCTCATCATTGGGAAAAATATATGGACCTTAATACACCTCCAAGCTTATTAAAATAAACTCTTCTCATAATTACTGACATTTTTTAATTATATTTTTCTTAATGGGATGAGTAAAAGTAAGATGTTATGTCTAGTGGTCTAATGTGCATTGATTGTAGGTTTTTGGGAGAAAATTATGGAAAAATATGGCTAATTAAGGTGCAAGAACTCAAATGAGACAAGAAGGAGGGATTATAGGAGATGGATCTTCCTCATTAAATCCTCACTTATTCGAAGATCCCTCAATCAATCACACTAGATCAGAGTTGCAGGAAGCCGAGTCATGAGGATAGTTAGCAGCCAAGCCAATGATAGTAAAGAACGAGTTTATATTGAGATTGGGAGCCAAGCCTCCCTAGATTTAAGGAATTTGTTGGCAACTTCAGTTGTATAAATAACGAGACCTAGAGGCTCATTAGGATTCAGAATTTTTTATGCAAGATAACTAAGCACTTTTGAGTTGAAGGACTGTGGAAAAACATTGTTATGTATTTTTTTGATATGTTAATGAAAATGAAAATTCCCTTGATCCAGAATTGTGTTGAATCAAAGGGCTAAAGCTCTTGGATTAGGGCCCAACCTTAGCAGTAGAGGTTCCTCTTATTGTACTTGTATCTAGGTTATTTTATAGATTACTTGTTGAATTGATTTTGGCATTGTTACATTGCAAGTATTAGTGAGTTTGATTAGTTTGCTTCCATTTGTGCATAGCTTCAACAATTTCTTTAAAGAGATAAATAAATATCAAAAAGGCTGATAATAGGTGTATCTTGCCTCATTCCTCCATTCACGAATCATGGTTTGAGGAAAAACTCTCATTCAGCCCAAAAAGACAGAATTCTGGTTTCTTATGAAATTTAGGGTTTTTTTCTAATTAGGTCACCATCTTTTAGTTTTAAGAGAGGCTGTAGTTGTCATTTCTGATATATTAAGCTTTGGATTAGATTTCATGGTGCTTTCATAATACTCTTCAATCATTTCCATGCATGAACTAGGCAAATAAATGATGAAATTTTGTTTTACTATGTTGATGTAAACCTTTCTTGTTTTGACATGAATTATGGATAAATGAAAACAATAATGTATATGTTGTAGGAGTTTCAATATTGCAAGAAGACCTCATATCATCAGTCTCAGCCAAACCATTCCCACCCCTGATCTCCAAAGGCCACTAAGTTCACAATCCGAGTTATCATTTCACAAGGACCACTTGCCATGCTTGTTGATCAAATCCAACCATCATACAACTTTAGTTTGAGATATGAATGAGTCCTAACCACTTCCTTGCCATATTCCTACCACCACTCACCTTCCCTAAGCTCCATACCACTTTCCAAATCACTCCTTATGATTTCAGCTTGTTCCTGTAGGAAAATAGGGGATCCTATAGGTGAATTAGGACATCCTGTAGACATCCTGTAGGATGACCTGTAGTGGCCTATTTAGAGCCTGATTTGTGAGAAATGCATCACGAAAGCTAGGAGAAGACCCTTGCTTGCCTCCCAAGCCATCTGACCCATCACAACCATCTCTCTCCATACCTCACCCACCTGCCATGCAATCAATAAGGATTAGCACTCATGTTTTCACAAAAAAGACAAAAAGAAAAAGGTTGTTATGCTTATTCATGTGCACAGCAGTTAAGTGTTTGATTAGATCAAATTTCATGCTTAGGTTAGTTATGATTTCACATGTGTTAGATTAGAATTCTTGGAAAGCAAGGAATATTAACAAATAGCTAGATGAGTTGTGTGTTTTAGGCATCTATTTCAGTCTTTCTTTACTGCAATAGGTAGCATTTCAATCCTCTCAATTAGGGTAAAATTCTCCTTTCTCAGATGGTAATCAAACTTCTTCTAAATAAATAGAATGCTAGTTTGAGAAAACCTAGTGGTCTATCGCCCATCTCACTAGTGACAAAGAGTGGACTCATTACATCTATTTGTGTATACATCATTGTTACCTGCAAGTTTGTACGAACCCCGGGTTGATAAAGTAAAATTGGTAACCACAGGAGTTGCAATATTCTTGCTGCAACACTGGTGCTCATCAATTTTAATGGCCTAATTTGGACTAATAATGACACTAAAATAAAATTATGTGCAAAATAACATTACTTTTGGTGACAAGCCCACCAAATAGCTCCATAAAATAAAAAAATAAGTCTCTCAAGAGGGTAGAATAATCAACATAATGAGTCACTGGGCCATTGAAAAAGCCTAATGAAGTCCAAAGTGTGCCATGTTGAGTAAGTGGACTCCAAACATAGTGGACAAGTGGCTTGCCCCTTTTTTTTCCAAGAAATTCATTATGGTGCTCACAAGTGGGTATGGGAGCACAATGACATCCTCATGGGTCTTTAGGTGGATCGAAAATGCCTATACACCATTTATAAGGGCTATGATGATGACATAATCCCTCCCTATGTCTCCTAGAGTGAGACACAACCTCATTTGGACCCTAGAACCTTTGTCAAGTGTGTGGCGCAAGTGTGGAGCTGACTGGGCACAGGGATCTAGGTGCATCATCCTCATCTAAAAGGTGGAACATGAGCAATATCTAAAGGGCATTGGGGATCCATAAAGTGATCTCTTCTATGGTGGAGGTTGATGGCCCTCAACGACCACCCTATAGGTGCCAATATGGCCATCCAGAGGGCAAGGACCTTGTATAAGAAGATGAAACCCCAAATGGAGACACACCTATAATGTTGGATAAGATTCAATGTTTCCCCTTGCCCTCCAATACAACAAATCATTAGAATAATTAATTAAAAGAGTATACAAATCATTGTTCCAAGTGGGCACTTCACAGAGGCAAGCCCTTCCATAGTGGGCTTTGGCATGTACAGGTGCCTCCATGCTTTATAAGAGGGTTAACCATGGAATTTATTAGGTGGTTTCACCCTTTAAAGGGGGCGACATGTCCATGGTATTCCTTCAAACTTTGGGTTGCATGTGATATAATAATGAGGTGGAATGGGGATCAAAGGAAACAATCCAAGCCACATGTTAAGGAACAAGGGTAGGTAGAATAAGGGAAGCCCACACTTGGGTGTATTAGTGTAGGATGGAGAAATAATGGTACATAAGTTACCCTGACCTTTGTTTTCCCACCCTTATTCATATGCCTTTTGTCTTTATTGATTTTTCGTCATAACTGTTGGGGGCTCCAACGAATGAGAGCATTTTGTGTCGTATATAGCAATAGGTACCCCCTTTTAAGGTGGGGCATTTCATTGCCCACTAGGGGTTGGTATAATCATGGGTTCCTTAATGTGGAGGGGGCTCATCTAAGGCCCACATGAACTAGGGGTGATGGCCATAAATAAGGGCTGGAGCTCATGTTTGGCTTTTACCCACGTGCTAAATTTGTATGTCCTTGCAATCTTTTATATTTTATAGTACATTTCATGTTGAGAGTAGCCAAATTATGCTTTTTCTTTTCGTTTGAGGCTAACCCCATGTGGACCCAGTGGACACATGTGGGCTCAGACGGGAAATAGTATGAATGGGGTTATAATGAGCAGAGGGGAGTGATGTATATGGTATGGGAAGTAGGACTGCAAAACCAAAATCAGGATTTTCCAGTTAGTGTTATCCCTAAAGCTAATAGCCAGTAAAGGAGATCCCATAGGACTAAGATACAATAATAACCATCAAATTGGCCAAAGGAGACAAGATTACATATGTATCCACTCTTTCCACTGAATCCCCCCACCAATCCATGCACAAAAGTGTCCATTAAAAGTAAACAAAATTACTCAACTACACTAATGGAAATTCATACCTTTGGGGTCAGGAGGCCCACCTTCAAACATACAATCATAACATATGGGTGAGGGACCACATGGCTATCTCGGGTAGGAGAGATAGTGGAACATCAAGCTATCTAGTGGCTACAAGGGGTTGTTGGTTGTCGGTTAAGGACAATCTGGGATATTTTTTTCTCCTATGCATACTACCCATAGGTGGTGGGTAACATCTGGCTCTGATTGGGACATGAGCTCTCGAAAAGGAGAAAAAAGCTACTCAAATGGGAGATCATGAGAACACTAGCAATCTCTTGGTACCACAAACCTGTTACCTACACATATCAAAGATCAAGTATATAGGGAAGCGTGTGTTTGTGGTTTCTTATGATCACCCATGCTTAGTATTAGGCCATAAAATCGACAAGAAGGAAAAATCATTTTATGTGGAATTTCAATCTAAATTTAGTGAATCTATCATGATAATATCATATGATGTTAGTTCTAATGAGAAATCAATATGAAATGCATCCTACCCTAACATGCATGTTACATCATACAAGTACTAAGTGTAATCATAGAGCCAATACAACCAAGACATCACTAGATCAATATAAAAATGATTACTTTTGCAACAAATCCAAGGGAAAGGTGGAGAACAATCATATGGAGGATCACCTAGGTGAGAGGTGGGAAAATAGAATGCCCATACATGGAGGATTACAGGAGAAGAGCGAACACAAGGATGTAATCTACTCTATGAGGTCATCTCTTCTAACAAAAACATAGAGATGTCAACAATCGGGCTCATAAAATTCTTATGGATGTCACCCTCAAGCATATCACCTCCATCATGGTCTTCTATGTCATTCTTAATGGCCATCATAAGGTCATGGTTAGCATGAAAGGGAGGTCAATGAGATAGAAAGACACAACAAATAAGTGGACCATGATGATCATACTTAATAGATATGGAAGATTACTCATTATTAGTAATAATGTAAGAAATGTTGAGGAAAGGGGCAACATGCGACTCTACTACAACCCTAGGATTGTGAGGAAAAAAAATGGTCCTATGGATATCTTCATCATTGGTGTCATAAATAGGGTACTTGTTGAAACAATCCTCCCATTTCCCTTCCTGGATAAGTAAGTAATCATTGGTATCAATGTTTGAAGGGGTTATGGGATCACCTTCTCTAAGCTCTTCAAAGGGTAGTTCATCAGAGATAGTATCCTTCGAAAACATAGGGTCAACCTTAACTTCACTTTCTATAGACTCACCCTCCCTATCACACATGATTTTGGAATTATCATCGTACATATTTTCATCATGTGGACCCAGGGAGGACCCTATTTCCTACCCATCATCTAGATTCTCAAGGTGATGATGATGCTCAATGAAGGTTGTGCCTCGAATGTTTAGTGCGGGCCTTACCTGAAAATTTCTAAGAAAGAATTCAAATAACTCCTCAATGAATGAGATGATCTTAAGTTCATGATTATGCAACCATGATTTATGACCATGTAGAGAGCTCATGAACAATAATTTAAGGACATATTGATGGACCACATTCTCTTTTGAAGAGTGTGAAATAAATATTTCTACATGATCAATTGTGGAGAGTGGATCACCATCAAACACGAGCACTGCACGTACCATCCTTCCTGTGACATGATTAGGGTGACCAGATATGCTAGTGATGTCCAAATTAGGAAAATCATCAAAGAAATACATCCTATCGAGATATACATGTAAATTATGTAGGAGATGCTAGGGTGAAATTAAAGGTGACTATGGAAATGCTTGCTTCACCCTACAAGCATTGACTTTAGAGTTCAATGAAGAACTATGGCTTCATTCTTCCAATGGAGTCACCAAGAATGATATGTCAATATTGTCATATGGGTAACAAGGCACATGTCTTGTGTCCCTGGGAATGGTGCCGAAAATGTTACCGCTCAAACCAGCAGGGATCTTATGAAGGGATCCTATAGAACAACTATGAGGTGAAGGTGCAAGAATGGAGTGATATCGCATTGTCACCTAAGCTAAGGCTCCCTACTCTTTATGTACTTTCATCGATGAGAGGAAACCTGGTAGAAGAGGAATCAGAATGATGAATATATCAATGATTGGATAAGGAGTGATTCTAAAATTCTATTCATAAGAGAGACCCAATTATATAGCTTTCTTTCTTGAAAATAAAGGTGATAGGCTCTCTAGGAAGGGCTAAGAGGATTCTTGAGGCTAGGGTTTGGAAATAAGTTTTTCCAATAGGGTTCCTAGACCAGAGAATCCTCATGGATAATTGGCCTTTATCTAATCTTTGCAAAATTAGAGTGGTAAAGTTGTGGGACCACACAGGACCTAGTGGACCCAAAATTAGGTCATGGGTATGGAGTTGATCAACCAAGGATGGGCTTGATCTAATTAGGGAAGAGAAGAGGGTAAAAAGAAAGATCTTCTAAGATTTGGATGTAATGATCCTAATGAGGTCACTAACCCAAATCAATTTAGGGCAAGAAATGGTCTTGTTGCTAGGGTTTGCTATATCTCGGGATTCCACTGTCAAAATTGCTTGAAATTTGGAGGAACTTGACAAAACTATAATGAAGTAATGGACCAATTTTGAAGGGTTTTGGATGGCTACAAATGATTTACTGTGATGCCCTAGGAGATCTTTTGGAGTCGGGCCTAGAATTGGAAGAAATAAAGAAAAGAAAGGTTATTTTAACCACCAAATGGATGTGAGGTTTAGTGCCTTATTGTTTTGGTGTAATGGAGTTAAGATAAAAATATATTGAGAATTTCCATAAACTAAGGAGCCCTAATTTATCTTTGGTAGCCTCTCCAAGGGAAACAACTACGTCAATAGGGATTTATACTTCAAATTTGAAAAGGAGGCAAATTTTCAAGGTTTTCAACCTAAGAGGTGCCTCTAGGAACATTCACCCAATCCATCAAAACCCAACGCATGCATTTAATCCCTTATTCAAGGTCCTAGAAGAATTTCACATTACATTAACCCACACATGAACAGTGATAACAATATACATACATTTTACAAGTAAGATAATAAGAATAGCATCAAAAATTTGACATACATGAGAGACAAAGTATATCCAATTATCAAGTTTGCATTAGAAATAAACTCTAAAGATGATAGTGAAAATCCAAACATCATAATGCATCAAGAAACCTCCAAAAATTCACCCTGGAAAAAGGTGCAAAAATATCTCAAGAGATACTAATCCAATCAGGTGATGATGAATGAGAGGGATTGCCTCTCTTTTATTTATAAAAACCTCTAATGTATTCGAATGACATTATTTGGACTGATAATGCCTCTAAAATAAAATAGTGTGCATAGTAAAAATACTTTTGGTGACAAGCCCACCAAATAGCTCCATAACATAAAAAATAAGCCTCTTAAGAGGGAAGAATAATCAACATAATGAGTTTTTGGGCCATTGAGAAGGCCTAATGAAGTTCAAATTGTTCCATGGTGAGAGAATGGACTCCAAGCATAGTGGAAAAAGAGTTGGCCCCTTGTTTTTCCAAGCAAGTCATTGTGGTTCTCCCAAGTGGGTGTGGGGGAACAATGACATCGTCATGGGTCTCCAAGTGGATCAAAAATGCCTGTAAATCATCTGTAAGAGATATTATGATGACATAAGACCTCCCTCTATCTCCTACAATGAGAGACATCCTCATCTGGACACTAGAACCTCTATCAAGTGTGTGGTGCAAGTGTGGATCCATTTGGGCATAGGGATCTAGGTGCATCATCCTCATCCAAAAGGTGGAGCATGAGAAATATCTGAAGGGCGTTGGGGATCCATGAAGTGATATCCTATATGGTGGAGATCCATCGCTCCCAACGCTCACCCTACAGGTGCTAAAGTGGCTCTCTTGAGGTCTAGGACCCCGTATAGGGACACCAAACCACAAATGTAGACCCACCTGCAATCCTGCATAAAATCCAATGCGTCCCCTTGCTCTCCAATACAACAAATCTTCAGAATAATTAAGCTAAAGAGTTTACAAATCATGGGTCCAAGTGGACACTTCATAGTGGCATGCCCTTCAGTAGTGGGCTTTAGCAGGTGGATAAGGTATAATTTTGGGCATCGTTCAAGGCCTGACCTAAGGTGTGGATAAGGGGAGGGGGAAGCTAACCCTATGTGGACCCAATGGACACATGTGGACTCAAATGGGAAATATTATGAATGGGGTTATAATGAGTGAAGGGGAGTGATGTATATGGCATGGGAAGCGGGACCACACAACCAAAATTAGGATTTTCCATGTAGTCCCAACCTTAAATTCAATATATAGTAAAGGAAATCCCACAGGACTAGGATACAAGGCTAAACATCAAGTTGGGTAGAGGAGACAAGAGTACAAACCTAGCCCACTCTTTCCGCAAATACCCCTACCAATCCATGCCCAAAAGTGTCCATGAAAAGCAAACAAAATTACTCAACTGCACTAATCAAAAGTCATACCTTTGGGGTTGGGAGGCTCACCTTCAGACATACGATCATAACAGATGGGCAAGGGACCACATCGTTGGCTTAGGTAGCGGAGGTACTACCCATAGGTGGTGGGTAATAGGTCTATTAGGGTAAAGGGTGGTTGCAGGACAATCATGAGAAAGGTAAAAAGAAAGGGAAAGTAAATGGATTTGAGGTGTCAAAAGATTTGGCTATATTGGGAACCGTTGTTCTCAATGTTGTGCATAGATAAAGGGAGTTCTCTTAACCTTGACATTATGATATATGGTAATTATGTTGTGGTCATAATTATGCTAATTTCTATATGTGTATACATTTATGTATGTATGTCATTGTCTGATAGGGTTGTCAGGGATCATGCTTGTGAAATGATTACTTATGTAGGTGAATGCAATGAAGACGTTCCTACTTTTATGAGGAATCAAGCGGGAAGAGCAGCCCTGACAAATTTATGAGGTTAGTGTCTTGAGGATATGATTTCATATTATATGCTTATAACTATGCCTATGTTTATGTTATGGATAGGCTATGTTGAGGGATACATTATCTAAATGAAAGTAGTGTGATCTACAACATGTTGGGATAAGCATGGATAAGTGGAAAGAACCACAAACCCAAAAATTGGATTTTGGATACACACAGTAAGGCATGCGAAAGCCACTAGAAGCAAGGTTTCTTGGTAGAGATAGTGTGGTCTCCGGATGTGTAGTATTGTTACTATGTCCAAGTTGTACATGTGGTGTCGTGTACATGTTGTGTAGGTGGTGTTGTGTACATCTGGTGTTGTGTACATGTTGTACATGTGGTGATATGTACATGTGGTGCTGTGTACATGTGGCATTGTGTACATGTTGTGTAGGTGGTGCTATGTACATGTTGTACATGTGGTGTTGTGTACATGTTGTGTAGGTGGTGTTGTGTGCATGTCTTACATGTGGTGTTGTGTACATGTTTTGCAGGTGGGGTTGTGTACATGTTGTATATGTGGTGTTATGTACATGTTGTACATGTCGTACATGTTGTGTTGTGTACATCTGGTACTGTGTTACGTGTATTGTGTAGTCATTGTATCGTGACATGTGTATTCATTTTTTTGTACATCAAATGTAGGTGTATGTATCATGTGGTGTTGCACATCATGTGTGGGTATATGTGTGTGATGTACACTATGTGTATGTGTATGTGATTGTGTTGGATGTGGAGCCTGATTATCTACCTAATCTATAGGTCTTGTTTCAATTGCGTTTGGATCCTAGTCCCTGATGGCGGGGGGTGTGGGGGGCTTGCCCCCCACTATTGTCGCCTGGTGGGTCTAGGGTGGGTCAGCTACATGTTTGGAGTGCCCCCCTGGCAAGGGTTTGGGGGAAACACCCACAAAGCTAAAAATAGATGAAAAAAATGCCTTGTAAAATATTGTAATTATGTAGTCAGTCTACGTCATTCATTAGGCGGTTGATCTAATGGTAGAAGTTATGTTTAATTTAGAATTTCTTTCCCTAGAAGGAAACCCCTTATTTTATATGAGGGAATTCTATTTTGGATGTGTATTATTATTCTGAGAAAGAAAAAGAGAGGATACTCAGTGAGAATGAAGAGGAAATTATAGTGGATCTATTGTATGTTGTATCTCTTCATTTTTCTAGATAATATAAAAGGAAGGACTGACTGTTTCTCCATGGAAATAGCCCAAATTTTGTGAACCACTTATATCTATGTCTCTCTTGTTTTATGAATTTCTACATTTGTGTTTCCGCAATATTTTGTGTATTTCATTGCTTGTTAATTAATTTCTAACATGCTGAATAGAAGAGAGGGCATTGGGTTCTTGTTGGGTGTGGTGATCGATGCAGTGTATGTATGGAAAGGACAAAGAACACAAGTAGAAGCAAAGAATTACTTGAAGGATAAGTATCATTGTTTTACATCAGTTTTTATTATGCATCTTAACTATGATTCTAATTTATGATGGTTGTATTTTAAGCTAACCAAATATGATATGTTTATACATGATGATTTGATCAAATAGCTAGTTTGACTTTTTGTGAGAGGAAGTAAATAGAATTGCAGGTGTACCTTATTGACGAGTTACCAATGAGGTATGATTTCAATTTATTTAACTTCCTTTAAAATCTAATGGAAATTATGTGCTTAGTACAGGAAAGCATGGATAATTCTTAGTTTGGGTGATTGGAATTGGCTACAAGAATGTTAGCAACAATAATGAAAGGAATTGGAACATGCAACAATATGATGGTAAAGCATTCATGAGTAGGGCCATTGTGGGACACTGGTACCCAATAATGTCCATTGGTTTCTATGAGCATGCTATAAATGGTATTATGGTTTTGAGGTAGGTATATGCCTTGGTTATTGGACCTTCTGATGCAAGGAAACCTTGCCAAGGGATGGATTGCCAGAGGGAGTATGTAGAAGAGAAGGGGATGCGCATGAACTTGGAAGGTGAGTGATTGCAAGGAACGGGGTGACCAGATTTTCCAAGGGATAGTGTAGTAGAGAAGGGAAGGTTGGGGAATGAATTTTTTTTGGTCGTTATAATTTCCAGATGGAATTAGAATCACATTGGGAGTTTTCTCTAGACCAATGATCATGTAACTAATCACTGAGAGAACAAGTAGTGCAAGGATTATAGCATTGGACATTTTATGCAGGTTTGAATTTGATAGTGGATTTTGGAATTCCTAGGAAGGAGGTGAATCCTGGTACTACTTTTGAGGGCAGAGGTGAAAAACTCTATATTCTCGTGTTGACTGATGCAGGCATCGTATCCTTTTATTTGGTGGTTAGAGAAAATTTGCATATGTATATGCGTATATTATTGTAAATACGTATCCAGTGATGGTTATAAAGCTCTATAGATAATATGAATATTTATTGCTTGAAGAAAATGTGGATGAGTATATATGTGGTTGTTATTGTAAATGCCATAATGAGTTTTCTTATAAAGCTCCAGTAAATGTTATGATTGTCATGTTTCTGTAGTGGTCATTGTAAACACTTCAATGATCTTAATTGTAAAGCTCCATAGGAAGTATGTTTTGTTTTCAGCGGTTTGTTGGTCATAGGTGTCATAGAACACTGAGGATGGTGTTCCCGAAAGGGTGGGGGGGTTTGTAACAACCCCGAGTTGATTTTCTATGTAAAAAATATAAGACCAAGGTCATGGGACATGTATTCCAAGTTGAATGGTAGGAAAATATTATAGTGTGGATCACTTTTAGTTTATTTATGGCTATGGAAATTGGAAAAAGGCATTAGCAAAGGTAAAGAGGCAATAACTGGCATTTATTTCTAAAAATGAAGGAAAATAGGAGAAGAGGAAGATGAAGAGACATAGATTTGAATGCAAGGGAAATTAGAGGAAAAATTAAGGAAAATGAAGAAAATAGTGGCCTCAATGATAAAAAGGCTTATGAGGATTAGTTTCTAGCCTTTTTACCATTTTTGGTTTGAGATCTCTTCCATTCTCTCATTCTCTCATACTCTTGCACACATAGAGAAATATTGGAACATGCTTGGAGCATTTTAGCATTTACCTAGATTAGAGAAAGTAGGCAAAGGAAAGTAGGAAAGCACAAGGGAACAGTTGGATCAACAACTACAACTAGATTTCTTTGCAAGTAACAAGTTTCATTTGTGATTTACTTGCTGATTTTTGGATACATGGTATATGCATGTTATTTTATGGTTATGTGTTGTCATTGGCATGGAAATTTTCCTAGATTGATAGTGCTTTTAGCCTTTCCTTTCCATTTCCTAGATAGCCATGGTGTTGTGTTTTTTTCCACTATTGTTTTTCCAATTGGTGCTCATGTTCCTTATGGTTGTGGGTTGGAACAATTACTCTGGAAGGCCTAGAATAACTTGTTAGAAAATTATATATTACATATCAATGGAACATATTGCAGAAATATAAACACAGAAAACACATAAAACAAGAGAGACACAGATATGCGTGGTTCACCTAATTTGGGCTATGTCCACGGAGAAACAGTCAATCCTTCCTTTTATATTATCTAGCAAAATGAAGAGATACAACCTACAACAGATCCACTATAATTTCCTCTTCACTCTCACAAAATCTCCTCCCTTTTTCTCGTTGGTTGCCTTCTAGGGAAAAAAACCCTAAATTAAGCATAACTTCTACCGTCATATCTTCGTCTAATGAACGACCCGGATTGACTACGAAATCACAACATTTTACAAGGAAATTTTACATCTATTTTTAACTTTGGGGGTTTCTCCCCCGATCCCACGCCTGGGGTGCTCCAAATAATCATCGTCGCCCCCCTGGCGGCACACATTTTACGGGCAGCATTGCTACCACATTACGAATTGGGGTCCAATGTGGCAATACCTTTGAATAAAGAAGATAATCAGGCTCCAAACCCAATAATATCCCACTTGGAGACTGATTATAACAACTCCACACTACTCCATTTGCTAGACAATGATTCCACTTTGAACCTGTTTGTTTCTCATCTTCTTCATCATACCTGAAGACCAATTGAAACTAAGCAGAATCTCAATTTTTCCCTGGTTACAAATTTGACTAACATATATGTTGGATTCTTGCTAGTGTGTATCTTTTCTAGCTTCAACTGTCCATCTTCAACACTGATAGTATGAAATGGTACTTGAGCCATGTATGTTTAGTCTTGGAATGAAATGCAGAGTTCTTTGAAAGATGTATGGCACTCTTGTTGTCAGTGTATAACCTACCCAACTCCTGCTTCTTACCCAATTCATCCATAAACCTTTATAACCAAATCATTTCTTTACTAGCCTCTGTAGTAGCAACATACTCTGCTTTTGTTGTTGAGTGTAACAACACTTTGCAGTTTTGAAACCCAACTGACAGTTGTTCCACCTACAGTAAACACATACTCTATTGTGCTCCTCTTATTATCTCTATCACTCGCCATATTTGCACCAACATATCCGTGTAGAGCAATGTTTGAACTACCAAAGCATAATTCTTGATTTGTGGTACCTCTCAAATACCTGAGAATCCACTTCATCACAATCCAATGTTCTTTTCCTAGATTGTTCATGTACCTACTTAGAACTCCCACTACATGTGCAATATTAGGCCTTGTGCAGACCATTGCATACATTAAACTTCCAACTGTTGATGCATATGGAACTTTAGACGTATAAACCATTTCTTTCTGAGTCTTGGGATACACCTCCTTACTTAGTTTGAAATGGCTAGCCAAAGATATACTATCTAGGTTTTCATTCTGCATATTAAATCTTTTCAACACCTTTTCTATGTACTCACTCTGAGACAATTTTAATTTTCGATTCTTCCTGTCTCTAGTTATTCTCATACCAAAGATTTGTTTTGTAGCACCCAAATCTTTCATTGCAAATGAGTTCGCCAATTTTGTTTTGAGCACATTTATTACCTGCATGTTAGAACCTGCAACAAGCATGCCATCTACATATAATAACAATATAATATAGCTGCCATCATTTTGCCTTTTGATATAAACACAATGATCAGAGTGACATCTAGTATAGCCTTGTTCAGACATAAACCTGTCAAATTTTACATACCACTACCTTGGAGTCTGATTTAAGCCATACAAGCTCTTCTTCAACCTACACACTAGTTTCTCCTTCCCTTTTACCTCATATCCTTGTGGCTACTGCATATATCTCTTCCTCCAAATCCCCATGGAGAAAGGTTGTCTTTACATCTAATTGCTCAAGATGCAAACCTTCAGCTGCTACTAGACTTAAAATAGTTCTGATTGAAGTCATTTTAACAACAAGAAAAATATCTCATCAAAGTCTATACCCTTTTTCTATGCAAACCCATTCACCACAAGTCTATCTTTATACCTTTTTCTACCTCCATCTTCTTGCTTCAACCTGTAAACCCATTTATTCTGCGATGTTGTTTTACTTGCAGGAAACCTGACTAAGTCCCAAGTCTAGTTATGTGCTAAGGAGTCCACCTATTCTTTCATGGCTTGCTCTCACTTCTTCCTGGTTTCCACCTACACTGCTTCTTCATAACATTCTGGTTCACTAGAATCAGTCAACAATACATAATATAATGAAGGAGAGTATCGTTCAGGGGGTCTACTTATCATAGTAGATCTTTTAACACCACTTTCAGGTGTTTGAGGTGCTTGTTGTTGTTGTTGATCTGAACATGGGGCACTTAGGCTTCTTGTCTAACTTACAAGAGCCTCTCCCACTTCCAAAGCTTTAAATATTCCCAAGTCTTATTGATTAACCAATGCGGAATTAATAAGTGCTTGATATTAAGGTGTATGCTAGTATTTGTTTTAAACTGTTCAGGTGCTGTAAATTAATGTGTTGAAACTAATATATAGATACATACAATAGTAAATAATGCAGCAGTAAAACAAGCACATAAGACAACAATTTAATTTGGATTCCACCCACAACTCTTGGGCTACATCTTCGTGAGCTCTAGTCAACTCAACTAGGCTCTCTGGGATTATGCTATAAGTCCTTTTTACAAGCTCTTTGCTCAACTCCTACTGTTTTACACAAAAAATAGTGGGTTCAAAAACCATGTCATTCCCTGGCTCTTGAAGCTCTGGCTCTTGGATCTTGGTTTTGTCTCTTGGCTCTGACTCTGGCTCTTCGACTCTGGCTCTGGCTCTAGCTCTAGCTCTTTGGCTCTGGCTTCTTTGGCCCTCTATCAGTTTACAACTCTCTTGGCTTTTCACTTGACTTCCAAGTGACTCCCTTGGCTATTCTTTTTCCTTCTGCGCTGCCTCTTTCTGCTCTTTTTTGACTTAGCTTCCTGCTTTGGCTTCTCTTTTAGCAACAACCCCAACAACCTTCAACAACCCTTGTCTCTGTCGTTATGTGGCTTTTTAAGCCAAATCTGCATTGTCTGTTCATTTTCCCTCTCAGGCTCTCTGGCTTCCTGCTTTGGTCCGCTCAAATTCCCTCTTTGAGCATTAAATAATCATTGCTAACGCCTTTAGGGGAGGTGGCCACCTGTTCTACAATGAAAGAGTGCATCGGAACTTGAAATCCCCTAGAAACAGTCCTTCCCTATTCGCATAGAGAAACACTGTAAAACATGGGAAAAATTGCCAAATCTCTGTTTATCGGACTTCAAAAGTCCTTCATTCCCTTTATAACACTATCGGGTCCACCCAAAATCGCTTATCGCAAGTTGCAATGCCCATTCCGTGGCTTCCCTTTGTATTTAGAAAATACGTTAAAAACATTGAAAATATCACGAAAATGGCTTTATGCGGACTTGAAATAATATACATTTGCATTTAGGAACCCCTTCGGGTCTAGATTCATCGCATCGGCACATTCCTTCACTTTTCGTTTATTAAATGAAATATGCGAAAATACATAGAAAATGCCTTTGGGCGGATTTCAAAATTTATGGCATATCATTTATAACTCTATCAGGTCTGGCTATCGCATCGCATATATCTATATATATATAATATATATATATATATATAATAATAAATATATTAATATATAAATATATATTATATATATCATATAATATACATATAAAATAATACAATAGATATACAATAATATATACACTATATAATAAATAACATATACATATAAATATACATATATATATACATATATAAATTATAACAATATATATATACAATATATATAAATATAGTATAAATAAATAACAATATATAATATAATATATATAATATATATATATAATATAATATATATGGCCGCTCCTCAGTGTAGCTCCGATGCGACTTGTCGCAATTGCATCTCAAATGAGCCCCAGGCCATTTGGTAAGAGCTCCACTGTAATCGCCAATTTCGATATCACGATCACAATAATCATATAACATGTTCCAATATCCTCTGCCTACCACTGCTGAAGGTGATTTTCTGATCAGATCTGGACCGTTGATCGGCCAGATCTGACAGCTCCTATTCGTTGTTGGTTTAAGCCTCCGGTAAGCCTATTTTTGGTCATTTCTTTGTGTTTTTGCCTTTCGATAGTGTAGTCCGATATTTCTAAAACTTCTCCTTTTGTGATGGTTTTGATCTTTTAGGAGATTTTGAAGACTTAGAGTGCTTTTAGGACCCATTTTTAGGGGATTTTGGCTCTTTCTCCAAAGGAAAAAGGGCAGCTTCATTTTGTGATAACTTTTGCATCCTAAGTCAGTTTTTCCCATTCAAGTTGCAGGAGATTCAGAATGAGATGATCTCTGCAATGGGGCTGGTTCCAGGAAATCCCCTGGGCTTTCATTTTCCTCAATGAGGAACACTTAGACTTAGGAGTCTGTCCAAAATCCATTTTGAATCACGCCTTCCCACTAAAAGAACTTTTGGTCTCCAAAAGACTGATATACTAATCTGAACAGTAAATGAGAGTGACTCACCCTCTTCTTTTAGCCTCCCTACACTTGCCTTTGCATAGTGCCTCTGAACCAAAGTTTCTGACCAATTCGCTTCTTGGATGGGCTGGTCTTCTTGGGAAGAACTGTCTTCCTCGCCTTCTTGTAGAACTCTTGTTGAAATGGTTATAGAAGGTAGTTTGAGCTCTCTGCCTTGATCATTGATCCAAGGTGGCTCAAACCAATGTGAGGTACACCTACTCCATAAAACTTTCATTTGTACCTGTTTGAGAAGCTACCAAAAAAAACTGTTAACAACAACAGGCATACAGACAACAACTAGATGGACTAAACTCTTGCTTCAACAAAAGAAATAGATTTCACATCTTGTGAACACCTCTGTGTCTTACATCTACATACAAATGATGGACTAGACAACAAGCCCACAAAACATGCCTTTAAAACAAATGACCCTTCAAGTCAGGAATGTAGAAAAATACCATTAGGACTCTTTTCAAAAGATTAAAATTTCATCGCTATCTCCATCTTGGAGACCAAATCAACTTTTCTCAAGTCAATATTACATGTATGTTTAAAGCAATCAACTCTTCAAGTTAATTACACACACATATTCAAATACAAGGAAAACATCGGTATCCCTGTGTTCATGCACATCAAGCTCATGCATGCATTTCATCCTTCAACTTTCACATAAGCACACTGTACTTTCGAAGCTGAAATGAAATATAATGTTGTAGCAACAAAGTGAGTCTCCTACTCAACCTTTTTCCATTCATCATCTTGGTACAAACGTGCAACTTGCATCTCATCAACAAGAAATGCAAATAGATGCATCAATAGACATGCAATCCTTAATTGGAAAAGAATTCGAACCATTTCTTACCAATTCAGTTCAAAGGTCTTTCCTTTGTCTGCACATCAGCATCAACATGTGAATCTCTGAAGCACATAATCCATGGAAACTTCATTTCCCTTTTTGCCATCTTCCCTTTCCACTTTCTTTAGCTTTTGTGGAAGAATTTTTGGATTCAGAGTCCAACACCTTTCAAAAAGATGCCCTTGCTTATGGTAGTAAGTGCAACACATGTGCATCCTCTTGACAACATGCTTTGCCTTGTCCAATGGACCTTTGTCTCTTTGCTTATTTTCCTTCAAAAGTTTCTTGTATGTTGCCATTCTCTTCCAACATCTAGAAACATGATGGTTATCCAAACCACAAAAGGAACATACAATTCTTTTCCCATGCTTATGTGGAAATTTACCATGACTTGCAAAATCTAAAGGAATATGATTAGAACTAGATTTCTACCTGCCTATTTTACCTTTATTGCCTTCATGAGAAGGTGAAGCAAATGAAGAAATGGCTCCCTTTGGAACACCATCAATCTCTTCAAGGCTGTTAGAGTTTCCACAACTCTCTAGTTCAAGTGTGTGCTTCTGAACACTTGCATCCTGCAAATGATGTTTCAAGCCATTGCATTCCTCTTGAATACAACCTTCACACTCTATGATGAAACTAAGAATTTGGGGGTGCCAAAATCCCAATTCCTTTAAAAAAATATTACAAGCCTAAACGGAAGCGATTTAACTTTTAAAACGTGAATCTTCATTCTCCAGCCAAATAAGAATGACACATTGCTAATAAGAGAAGAACATAAACAACCATCCTAATTTATCACGCAGTTTAATAAATTCCGCCATCAACAGAACGATCACATATAACAGGTAAACAATATATATAGATCGTCATCGACCCTAAAATGATCGATGGTGATAGATAACACATGCATATACAATAACACTCGAATAGGTTTTCATAATTTATATAAAACAGTTACAAAATTAAGGCCTTTCAGCCTTAAAACCGAATTCACGCTCAGCTACATCTTGCCCACTCACAATTTTCTTCACAAAAGATATATTTCACATCCTATTACATTACATATATATAAGAATTTTAGGAAGGATCAATCCTATCTTCTCCTTATTTTCTCCACAAAAGCTTCATGCATGCACACTTTAAATCTGCTTTATCCTTTTTGAATCTATTTTTCTCCTTTAAATCACGCTTTTCTTTTGTTCTGATCCTCTAGTCCACGTTTGCTTTTGCTGGTTGCTCCTGCATCAGACTCCCGAGGCACAAAAATTTATGACCTCCTGGTCATATGCTTCTGCTGGTCTTTAGCAATTTTATCCACTGCATTCCTTCACTGCAACCAACCTCTGCAGTAACAGCCTCCTCTGTTACACGATACCTCACCAAGCCCTCCGCACTTGGTCTTTTGGCATCTTTCTCTAGGTTGCTGCAAATCTTCTCACCTTCAGCTGCCGCCATCTGCACAATAGCAAGACCATAAACTCTTCATCTTTAACACACTGTACCTCTTTCCTCGTTCCGCAGAATCTTTTACTGCTCTGATACCACCTGATGAAATTGAGAATTTGGGGGTGCCAAAATCCCAATTCCTTTAAAAAAATCTTACAAGCCTAAACGGAAGCGATTTAACTTTTAAAACGTGAATCTTCATTCTCCAGCCAAATAAGAATGACACATTGCTAATAAGAGAAGAACATAAACAACCATCCTAATTTATCACGCAGTTTAATAAATTCCGCCATCAACAGAACGATCACATATAACAGGTAAACAATATATATAGATCGTCATCGACCCTGAAATGATCGATGGTGATAGATAACACATGCATATACAATAACACTCAAACAGGTTTTCATAATTTATATAAAACAGTTACAAAATTAAGGCCTTTCAGCCTTAAAACCGAATTCACGCTCAGCTACATCTTGCCCACTCACAATTTTCTTCACAAAAGATATATTTCACATCCTATTACATTACATATATATAAGATTTTTAGGAAGGATCAATCCTATCTTCTCCTTATTTTCTCCACAAAAGCTTCATGCATGCACACTTTAAATCTGCTTTATCCTTTTTAAATCTATTTTTCTCCTTTAAATCACGCTTTTCTTTTGTTCTGATCCTCTGGTCCACGTTTGCTTTTGCTGGTTGCTCCTGCATCAGACAAGCTTCCCAATCTGATAGTTATACCTTCTATGTCTTCAATCTGTTCTCTTTGCAATTTCTGGAGATCCTCGGTCATGAAATCTCTGCACTTCAATATATATAACACTTAAAGGACCTTGAATGTAACGCAACTCTATACAATCATAAAATCAATCACCAGCATTGGTATGAGGATGGCGCGCACGGCCTTTTAAACACCTTCTTGTAAATTATACAGCAATTGTCACCTATTCGGATTGTTGCCACAACGAACTTCTATAACTAAACCCAATTCAAAACCATTAAAAATAAATCAGAGCGTAATCTGCTATGACAGGCCGCGCGCAGAGTTAACACTCTTTACCAACAATAATCAAACACGGTTCGGCCTTCATCATCATCGATGGACTGCGCATTTCTTATGGAGACAGCGTTTAGTGGGGATAAACCACAGTTCAACGCATATACTATCAACCATACAACACAATTGCTTTTATGAGGACAGCGTTTGGGATCGATAGACAAGGCAAGGACTCGCTGGTTTAACAGTCACGCCATGTGGAAATTTAACACAGTCTTTCAATAGACCTCACACCCTTCCATTCAATGCTACAGGCATACAAACATTAAACCGTTGACATACAATAAACCATTGACATTATGTGCACAGCTTCAAGTTCAACTTACAGGCATATACAAATAGAATAGGTAATTGACAGTATGTGCACCACTTAATTCATGAATTATAAACATGCATATCAAATTGACACCGCCAGGTAGGAACCCAATTTTCTATTGTTCTATTCAAAAATCCAATTATGAACAGCGCGCCCCTTCTATTACACAGCTAAGTATTTTATTCTTCCTTCACACACAGGTCTGCACGCTTTTCCAGTACCAATCCATACTGTCTTTTTCCATGCATAAAGAAAATCTAAAAGAAACTTTCCTATTTAGCAGTTGATTTTTACCATTCCTATTCTAGCTGCTTTATTACAAAAGCGGTTACCCAAACAAAGCAACAATACCTAAAAATCTTAGCTTTTCTTTGTCATGCCTTATTCTATCTAAAAAGATGGCATTTTCCTATTTCTAACTGAGGAAAAACATAGGAACAGCAAGCTTTTCCCGTCTGAGTGCATGCACCTGCATCACTCTACAATGCAACCCCTTCTTGGAGCTATTTCAATGGCCTTCATGGCAGCTTTGGAACTCTCTCCATAATACTATCCATAGCCAAGACCCAAATACTTAGGCCTTTCTTCAACCATTATTGGTTCAACAATACCTTGTGCATGCTTTCCCAAGCCCTTTCCTTCATAGCCCATCTTGGACATTAGCTTGGAACCTATGCCTCTAGTATGTTTTTCAAAAGAACCAGTGTAAGCATTCTTAGAAGAATTTGAAGACAAACGGGAATGGTTTACCTGTTCTTCAAGCTGATACTTGAATAAGGATTCTTGGGCAACAAAGACCTGTGACTCCAACTCATGCATCCTCTTCAGGTTCATATTTGCAATATGAAGTTGCCTCTCCATTTCCTACAGTTTGTCAGAAAGCATCTGCTTCTCTTCCTTCATGGAGTTCAACTTCTCTCTAAGTATGCTGCTTTTTCTTCCATCCTCATACATTTCTCTCACCTCATCCATCATGATGAACAAGTCCTGCTTCAAGTCTCCATAAAAGAGTCTTGTGATGAAGAAGGAAGAATTCAAGGATACACTTGATGAAGTTTTCATTATGCCAATGAACAAAGAACTTCAAACAAGATTAATAAAGAGCTTATTTCAGCAACCCTTTGCAACAAACCTCTTGTGCTCCAAGGATTGCCTCGAGGTCCTTTGGGATAGAAGGATGCCTTCAACCCTTCTTCCTATTTGTCATTCCTGGATTGAACTATTAGTAGCTTTCCCTTTACCTCTGCAAACTCTGAAAGTATTCAGTCTGCAAAACAAGCATACAATCAACCTCTTGCTGTTCAAACACCTTTTAGACAAGTAGTGTTTGCTTTGTCAATCAAGCATTCTCATATAACCTTCTTAAAGGTGTGGTTAACCAAAATTAGGCTCTGATACCACCTGATCTGAACATGGGGCACTTAGGCTTCTTGTCTAACTTACAAGAAACTCTCCCACTTCCAAAGCTTTAAATATTCCCAAGTCTTATTGATTAACCAATGTGAAATTAATAAGTGTTTGATATTAAGGTGTATGTTGGTATTTTTTTTAAAATGTTCAGGTGCTATAAATTAATGTGTTGAAAATGATATATAAATACATACAACATTAAATAATGCAGCAGTAAAACAAGCACATAAGACAACAATTTAATTTGGAGTTCACCCACAACTCTTGGGCTACGTCTCCGTGAGCTCTAGTAAACTCAACTAGGCTCTCTGGGATTATGGTATAAGTCCTTTTTACAAGCTATTTTCTCAACTCCTACTGTTTTACTTAGAAATAGTGGGTTTAGACACCATGTCATTCCCTGGCTCTTGAAGCTCTAACTCTTGGCTCTGGCTCTTGGCTCTTGGTTCTGGCTCTGGGCTCTGACTCTGGCTCTTCCACTCTGTCTCTGGCTCTTCGGCTCTAGATCTGGCTCTTCAGCTCTGGCTTCTTTGGCCCTCTATCAGTTTACAACTCTCTTGGCTTTTCACTTGATTTCCAAGTGACTCCCTTGGCTGTTCTTTTTCCTTCTGCGCTACCTCTTTCTGCTCTTTTTCACCTTAGCTTCCTACTTTGGCTTCGCTTTCAGCAACAACCCCCATCAACCGTCAACAACCCTTGTCTCTCACAAATAGGTTATGGATCACAGAAGTCTAAATTCTTTAATAAACCCTTGTCTCTGTCGTTCTGTGGCTTTTTAAGCCAAATCGGCACTGTCGGTTCATTTTCCCTCTCGGGCTCTCTGGCTTCCTACTTTGGTCCACTCAAATCCCCTCTCTGAGCGTTAATAATCATTGCTAACGCCTTTAGGGGAGGTTGCCACCTGTTCTACAATAGAAGAGTTCATCAGTGCTTGAAATCCCCCAGAAATAGTCATTCCCTGTTTACACAGAAATGTTGTAAAACATAGGAAAAATCGCCAAATCTCTGTTTATCAGACTTCAAATTTCCTTAATTCCCTTTACAACACTGTCGGGTCTGCCTGAAATCGCTTATCGCAAGTTGCAATGCCCATTCCATGGCTTCCCTTTGTATTGATAAAATATGTTAAAAACATTGAAAATATCGCAAAACTAGCTTTATGTGGACTTGAAATAATATACATTTGCATTTAGGAACCCCTTCGGGTCCATATTCATCGCATCAGTGCATTCCTTCACTTTTCGTTTATTAAACGAAATATGCAAAAATACATAGAAAATGCCTTTGGGCGGATTTCAAAATTTATGGCATATTGTTTATAACTCTATCGGGTCTAGCTATCGCATATATAATATATATATATATAATATATTATATATAATATAATTATATATATATATATATATATATATATATATATATATATATATATATATATATATATATATATATGGCCGCTCCATTGTGTAGCTCCGATGCGGTGTTCCGATGCGACTTGTCGCAATCACATCTCGCATGAGCTTCAGGCCGTTTGGTAAGTGCTCTGCTGTAATCAGTGATTGCGATTTTCCGACCGGATCTGGACCGTTGATCAGCCACATCCGACAACTCCTGTTCATTGTTGGTTTAAGCCTCCGATAGGCCTATTTTTGGTCATTTCTTTGTGTTTTTACCTTCCGATAGTGTAGTCCGATATTTCTAAAACTTGTCCTTTTGCAATGGTTTTGATCTTTTAGGATATTTTGAAGACTTAGAGGGCTTTTAGGACCGTTTTTTTGGGGATTTTGGCTCTTTCTCCAAAGGAAAAAGGGAAGCTTCATTTTGTGATAACTTCTGCATCCTAAGTCAGTTTTTGCCCATTCAAGTTGCAAGAGATTCAGAATGAGACAATCTTTGTAATGGGGTTAGTTCCAAGAACTCCCCTAGGATTTCATTTTCCTCAATGAGGAACACTTAGACTTAGGAGTCTATCCAAAATTCATTTTGGATCAGTTGTGGTTGTTGTTGTTGTTTGGGCTGTTGATCATTATGATTTTCAGGGACCTTCACTTTTTCGGCGATCTCATCAAGCACTGTGTATTCTTTGTTTTCTTTTTCCTGTTTCTTTTCGTGCATCTGATCCTTATACAAAACGTTTTCATTGAATATGATCTCTACTCCTAATTATTTTTGTGTTTTTCATAATCATAAAAGCGATAACCAAAATCATTAACACCTTATCCAATAAAGGTACATTTCTTTGATTTTGCCTCAAGCTTTGTTCTATTTTCTTTATTAATGTGGATAAAGGCTTCACAACCAAAATTCTTTAAAAATGAGTAGTTTACCTTTTTACCTGTCCATGCCTCCTCTGGAATACCACCATCCAAGGAACTTGAAGGCCCTCTGTTTATTAGATAAACAACAGTATCTACAACATCTACCCAAAATTTTAAAGGCAATCCTAAATGCAATCTCATGCACCTTGCACACTCCATGATTGTCTTGTTCATCCTTTATGACAAACCATTTTCTTGTGGTGTTCCTGGAACTGTCTTCTCTTTGCAAATTCCATTCTCTAAACAGTACCTATCAAACTCTTCATTGAAATATTCACCTCCATTGTCTGATCTAAGACACTTCAACCTTTTTCCTGTCTCATTTTCAACCAAAGCTTTCCATTTCTTGAAAGTATCAAATACATCAGACTTATTTCGAATACAATAAATCCAGGTTTGTTTGGTTGCATCATCAATAAAAGTAACATAATAACGAGATCCACCTAGAGATGATACTTGAGAAGGTCCCCATACATATGTATGCACAAGCTATAATTTCTCACTCTTCTTTTCTTTCCCAACCCTAAGGAATCTGACTCTCTTATGTTTTCCATAAACACAATTCTCACAGAATTTTAAATCAACATGCTTCAAATTTCTTGAGTGAAGAATCTGCATTCCCTTCTCACTCATGTGCCCAAGCCTATGATGCCACAATATGGTATGTTCTCCTATAGAGGTTAACGCAATAACAAAATTAGAAATACCATTGCATAAATACAATGTACCAACCTCTTCTCTTTTTGCTATTACCAGGGCTCCTTTAGTGACCTTCCAAGTTTTATCTGTAAAAGTAGTCACACAACATTTACCTCCCAACTACCCTGTTGAAATTAGATTTTTTTTTAGATTTGGAGCATGCCTTACCTCCTTTAACATCCCTTGATTTCCATTCTTCTATTTTATGAAAACTATACCCATTCCAATGATTTTACAGGGTTTATCATCACCCAATCAAACTTGTCCAAAATCTCCTTGAATGTAATCATGAAAATGTTTCCTATTAGGTGTGGCATGGAATGAGGCCCCTAAATCTACCACCAAGGAATCAGTAATATTTTCTAATGAAAGAATCAAAGCATCTTGCAACACATCACCTGTCACATTCACTTCATGATTGTTTTCTTGTTGTGTGTCTCCTTTTCCTTTCCGAGACTTTCGGTCTTTCTTCAAGTGTCCTTTCTTCCCACATTTCTAGCATGCTATCCCCGATCTAGACTTGGATCTACCTTTCCTTGACTTACCACGATATCCTGGGCTCTTTCCTCTTTCCATTTTTCTTCCCCTAGTCTCTGTAGTCAAAGCATTACTTGATGTATCACTGAAGCTTTTCCATCACATTTCCTCGCTAAGGATTGCACCGACAAAATCATCAAACTTTAAAGTACTAGATCTAGAGACATAGTTATTAATGGCCATAACTAAACCATTCCAACTTTCTGGAAATGAGCACAGAAATAATAGAGCCCTAACTTCATCATCAAAAGTTACCCCTACATAACTTAACTAACTCGTAACTATATTAAATTCATTTAAATGATCAGAAACAAATCCACCTTTTGACATCTTCATATTAAATAAATGTTTCATAAGAAATACCTTATTTGAGGCTGAAGGTTTTTCATATAATTTTTCCAATGCCGACATTAAACCCTCTATTTTTTTTCCTTTTAAATATTATAGGCTACTAACGCCACTAGGCACAGCCGTATTGTTCCAAGTCCCTTTCTATCAAGAATATCCCATTCTGTGTCTGTCATACTCACCGACATCTTTGTCTTTCCCCTCAATGGTAGGTACAAATCTTTCTAATATAGATAATTTTCCATCTGCATCTTCCACAGCTGGTAGTTTTGGCTATTAAATTTTCTGACCCTAAACGTACCATCTTCCACCGTTTCTCCCACTTGAACCAGGAACCTTTCTCTCCTATGAGTTTACCAGCCAAATAGACCTTTGGCTCTGATACCAGTTATTAGAAAATTATACATTACAGAGTAATGGAATATATTGTAGAAATATCAACACAGAAAACACATAAAACAAGAGAGACACAGATATACGTGGTTCACCCAATTTGGGCTACATCCACAAAGAAACAGCCAGTCCTTCCTTTTCTATTATCCAACAAAATTAAGAGATACAACCTATTGCAGATCCGTTGTAATTACCTCTTCACTCTCACATAATCTCCTCTCTCTTTCTCGCTCAGAATACATATATACATAGATGCAATACAATTCCCTCATATATAGTGAGGGGTTTCCTTCTAGGGAAACAAAACCCTAAATTAAACATAACTTCTACCGTCAGACCTCCACCTAATGAACGACCCAAATTGACTACGAAATTACAACATTTTACAAGGCAATTTTGCATCTATTTTTAGCTTCGGGGGCATTGCCCCCGATCCCCCACAAGCGGGGGGCTTCAAATAATCATCACCCCCCTAGAGCCCCCTAGTGGCGCACGTTTTACGGGCAGTGTTGCTGCCACATTATGAACTGGGGTCCAATGTGGCGATATGTCTAAATAAAGAAGATAATCAGGCTCCACACCCAACATAACTTGGGTTGAGTTAGTATTCCTAGAGCCTAGGTTGGGACAAACACTATGGATCCCTTGGTGGGTTTAGTTACTAGCCCCTAGAGTCAGGTTGCATCAGCACTCTGGATCCCTCTGTGGGTTAAGTTTCTAGTTCCTAGAGTCATGAACAAATTGGGTAGAGACCGATCTAGTTGGTGTTAGTGATGTCTGACCATAGAGGTGGAATCACTGTGATTGAGGGTTGAGGTGGTTTGGCCTCTGGAAGTGCTAGTTTGGTTGAGTATTGGTTTATTCCATGAGAACCCACATTCATTATTAGAATATGGTGCGGAGGTGATTGGTTGAAAGAGAGATTTCGTTCAACCCAATCTATCGTCGAGTGTTACTTAGAAGTCCCATACTTGGTCAGAATTTTCATATGTTAATATGTGACAATTTCCTGTTGTGATCTACGAGCATTTTTAGTGACTATGTTGGTGATATTATGGCTAAGTTTCCATGGTTTATATGTTGCTTATTTTTTGGTTATATGATGTGTATTATATATAGCTCTTATCATGCATTATTTATTTAGTGATTGATTGATGAATATATGGATTAATAAGTGTTATTTGAGCTATGTGGAGAGGGCATAAATCCTTCTTGGTTATTTCGAGATGAATCTCAAACTATTATGATCAGATATTCATTCATGACCTGTTGTTTCTATGTTTTCCATGTGTTTGAAGAAATGTATGTTATGGATTAGGCATATTTGGGTCAAGTTATTTCTTGATTTTTTATTTTTTAGCAATGTTAGTACCTTATTTACATTGTAGAAAGTCTTAGGCATTTCTAGGTAGTGGTCGGGAGGCTAGCTTGAAATGGTGGCACAAATCTCGGGACTGCATGTCAAAAATGAAGAGTTTAGGCCATAACCACATGGAGGAAAGCATGTGACTGTGGTTATAGCCTCATAACCACATGGAAGCAATGTGAAGGGTGTAGTTGTGGGTCTAGGTTAGTGAAAAAAGGTTTCAGCTTTGGGATTGACCACCTGGGGTGTTTCTTCAGCTCTTGGGTGATTTGTAGTCCCTGCAGGATGTCAGATTGTGGTCATTTTTTAGATCCCACTACCATAACTAGAGATGGGAGGTTGGATCATGTCATAGTGACACTCCTCTCATGTTTACCCTCAAAGGCTCGTGAAATTTGGTAAATGTGGGAGGGGTGGTTATAAACACATGGCGTGATTATATTGGATGATTGAGGTGACAAGGAAACATAGTGGCATGATGATGTCAACATTATGTGGCACCAATGAGAGTGTGACACGTTGCATGAATATTTGGAATTTTTAGGTACCTAACTGGGCCAAAAATGAGTCTCACATGGCACCACTCAGTGAGTGACGCCTAGAACCCTTACAAAACTAGCATAGAGGCTCGCGAGACATGTAACCCTAGAAGGATTACCTTGAAAGATTGAGAGGGTGCACAAGATGAAACACCTAGGGATATAGTTCCAGGACACCGAGGATTATAGGTGGCAAGATAATTCACCTCAACCATTTCGTGATTGGTCCAAGTGTGAGAGGAGAGATCCCACAGGAACATGTCATTTCAGACCCTAGAAGGGTAGGGACCCTCAAAGTTGTTTACCAAGTAGCATGGAGTTTCTCTAGGAAAATAAGGCATCATGACACACTAGATCACAGGTGGCATATGGAGCGGAATGGGAGGACCAATCGAAAGAGTACAGGTCGCATGGTGGATCTTCACAAGACACATCACCCCAAAGGATAAAGCCCGGAAGAATAGAAAGGTGCTTCATTGACTTTAGCTTGGCATAAAGAGTCAGGGGTTAATGGGTAGCACCATGACATAGTTTTGTGTGCACATTCATACCATGGGCACATAAGGCTGAGGAACAGTGGATAAGCCATCGGGACTGAGAACGAAAGGAACAAGTTGGAGGTTATTTGTGGAGGTTTTATATGTTAGCACTTGGGCCTATAATTGTTCCACATTCATGATTTTAAGCCCTTGTGGGCCTAACATATGAACATGTCAAAAACTATGAATTTTACATTATGTGCCATATTTGGTGACTTTCACCATAACTAGTAGTGAGCTAAACTTGGAAAGTGCAACATGAATAAATTAGAAGCATATTTGGTAGAAAGGGAATATTTAGAAGCTTATTTGGCAGCTTGGCCAAATTTAGAGTCAACAAAATTTGGAAAGTTATAGTTAAACCGTGATATTTTTCCATAATTGAAAATTTGGGCAATTTAACTCAAAGTTTCACACGCAGACAATAGACCAGAGACTAAAAACTTTAAGAACACATTCCAAAGACTTGGAAGGAGTAGGACAAAAGAAAAAAAATAAGATTTTATGCATGAAGAAGTGTTGAACTTCACAAAAAGTTAAAAAACTAAAAATATCAACTCAATTTCTATAAAAGCATAATCGTTTTTGCAGGAAAAGAAAGTTCAAAGGTTAATGTTGTTGTTGTTGTTGGTGTGTATTGTGTATTCATCAGTGAATAGATATTGTTGAATTTTATTTTGTGGTGTTTGGGGTGAGTGATTGAGGAGGAATTTATTTGTTTTATGAAAGGAAGTGGCCTTCATGATCTGAGTTTGAAAATGGAATAAAATATAAATCAAGGAGTTCAAGCAAGTGAAAGCCTGTAAATCAGGGGTTATACCTGTTATGTGGAATTTTGCATCTACGAATAAACACAACTTTCCTAGGTGAGTAACTACACCTAGAACAACAGATCTAAAAAGTTTAACCTTTTCCTATAGAAGATAAATGAGACAAGAGACCTACTTGTTATCTTTCGCTTCCCTTTGTCTCCTTTGAATAGCTTCCGTCGCTCCTTATCGAACTGAATCCGCTCGATAAGTACTTGCAATCATAAACAGAGGAAAAAAATCAATCAAAGCAAGAGATCTATCTACTATAAGAAAATGGAATCGAAAGCATTTACAAATATAATCATCATACACAGAGACAAGAATATGGGAAAAGATGTAAACAACTTTATTAAGTAGAAGGAAGAGTGACAACCAAAGAAGTTAGATCACATGTCACTCATCTAGCTTGAGTTCCATCCTTCATCACACCAAAGGAACAACACTCTGACAACATAAAAATACTTGCTTACAATCTCAAACCTCAAACCAATAGTATCTCCTCACAAATTCTCAAAGTCTAGCCCCTGATCACTATGATGAGTGCTCAATTTATAGGGAAATGGAGCTAGTTTTGTCATAAATTGGGTATTGAATGGCTTTCCAATTTGGGAGTTAGTTTCCATGGAGGAAGGTATGAGAGGATAGGAGATTATTTGATGCATTCCCTATCCAATTTCGAGCTCATAGGAGAGGATAAGAGGTGGGAATCTTCTAGAATGATCTAGAATGAAAGAATATTCTGAGAACCCTATGAAGATTTATCTCAATCTCGCCCAACACAGGTCAAACTAGGACTAGGTGCTCTGTAAAGCAGGCTTGAATGGGACTAAGTTCTCTGTAGTGCATTTACCCCTGACCACGGCTGTGCTGGTCCCTCAAGGAGTCATTTCAGGATGTCTTCAGGTCAGGAAACTCTCAGGAATGATTGCATTCAATATGATGACTTGTATAGGGCATGTAGCAAATGAATTAGGGTTTGATGAAACCTAAAAGTACAGATCTGAATGATGGGAGTGATGTGCCCAAATAGACCTGTAACAGTTGCCCCCTAAAGCATGAAGTCAAAAATGATAATGTCGAGTGATATGCTTTGCAATGTGATGAGGAGGTTCTGAAGCAGATGGTGACCTGCATCAATTACAATACATAATATCATGATATTTTGGATTTTTCATGAATTGTTGAGGGAAGGCATACCCATGCTCAACATATAAACTTTCATTACATGTACATAGATAGTCATATACAGATATAGAACCATGATGGGATGACCATCAGTGTAAAGCCATCATATAGATGATTTAGTACTCTCCTGAAATCGTAGCCCAGATGGATGAAACTAGATCCGGGGTCTTCTATCTCATTCAATTGTTCTCTCAAGTACAAGTCTAACCATGTGAATATGTGATCTGAAGTTGAACATGGGAAGACACCATTTGATTACCAGCCAATGATGTAAGCCATTAACATACGAGAGAGAAATCATCGATAATGATAATGATCCTCAAGGTACTACAATACATTCTGCATGGTTTGAATGGATGTTTTAATGCCAAACACCATATAAAGTCTTTCGGTCAAAAGCCAGTGATGTCAACCTATTGCCAAAAGCGAGAAAATTTCCATTAATGTATGAAATCCTTAAGGTACTAAAAAGATGTTTCTAAGTCAACTTCTTGGATAATGTTCTGATGTCGACAAGAAGCAACTCGTCGCAAGAGGGCCTTGATGTATCCCACAGCAATGATGAGAAACAAGTGTAATGATTTTTGGAGATGGAATGTGGCTGACAACACAAGGTTTAGGAATGGTAGTCATGGAAATGAAGGTTTATGAGTATTGTAAAGGATAAATTGAACTTAGTGACTTCTCTTGAACATCTTGGCGACACTGAATAAATTGGCAGCATTGACCCAAAAGTAATGGATGGTATGATAGACCATAGGTATGATAACCATCAAGCAAATAACCCAACCCAAGTAGTCACAAAGATGAAGTGAAAGTGTCATGTTTAAGAGCGACCTACTACCACAAAGTGGTTTACCCCTTTTCCCACTTTCCCCAGTCATTGCTGACCAATACCTCTTTATTTTTTATCAGGCTTGAGGAGGATAACATATGCTTGTTGTATAATTCCACCCTTCGGGTGAATCCGTCACTATGTGATGTTTTAACAAGTCTAGCGAAGGTGAAACTCAATCTTGTCATGATGGACAAGTTTGTCACTATTTGATGTTTTAATGAGTTAAATGACAATGATAACTCGATCCTTTTCATGTTTAGAGAGTTTGAAAAGGGACAAAAAAAAACTCCACAAGTTCTTTTTCGTAAGTTTGTCTCTCAAGTCTGAAAAAGCGTAAAATAATATAAGAGAGAAGCTATTGACCATGTTCGATCAACGTATTCCTTTTTCATAATTAATCTATCTCAGTCTGGAAAAGGGTTAACCTTATACTAAGTAGATGTCATTTCCAACCCGTTAACGAGCTGAAAAGGATAAGCACTCGACAATCTTTTCATATTTCGAGAGTCTAAAAAGAGTTTAAAGAGGACTCAGCTTTGAGGAACGAGTGGTTTCTAGGATAGCAACTCATTTTGGTGATGTTGGAACTTCTCAAAACATGTTGATTTATGTGAATAGGCTGGCTAATAAGACCACTCATTGCAACTGTTCCTTAAAAAGGGTAAAACAACAAAATGAAAGCGTACGATCGGCCAAGCAGATAGTGACGATGGAAGGAGAAAAAACTAAGGCTCATCTGGTGGAAGAGACTGATAGAATGAAAATCACGAGGGTTAAAATGGAGATGGGTTCATTTTTACACAAGCTTGAACCATAGGGAACTATGCTTGGATTCAGTTTCATGTTTACACAAGCTTGAAATGAAAAACTATGCTTGGATTCAGTTTAATTTTTACACAAGCTTGAAATGAAAATTATTCTTGAGATTGGTTTACATGCCCCCAACATGATGACTTGATTCTAGGTGCACGCCCCCCAAGCGTCATTGAATTCACCTAAGTAGACTACTCATGGCTATCAGGTGGATGGAATGAAGGTTGATTTACGAGATCAATTGAAAGACTTGAATGGGATTTTACGAGATCTAATCAAAGACTCGAATTGGAACTTTGCTCTAGGGGACCTTGTTTCATTTTTTAATGAGCTTGAAAAAAGGTAAGGAACTCTACTCAGATTCCTTGTTTCATTTTTTAATGAGCTTAACACAAGACAAGGAACTCTGCTCTGATTCCTTGTTTCATTTTTTAACGAGCTTGACATAAGACAAGGAACTCTGCTCTGGAACCTGTTTCATTTTTTAATGAGGTTGACACAGCAAAAGAACTATCCTCATACCCTTTGTTTCATTTTTTAATGAGGTTGACACAAGACTAGGAACTATCCTCATACCCTTTGTTTCATTTTTTAACGAGGTTGAAATAAGACAAGGAACTGTCCTCACATTCCTTGTTTCATTTTTTAACGAGCTTGACACAAGACAAGGAACTATGCTCATGGCCTTTGTTTCATTTTTTAACGTGGTTGACAAAAGACAAGGAACTGTCCTCACAATCCTTGTTTCATTTTTTTATCGAGCTTGACACAAGACAAGGAACTATGCTTTGATTCCTTGTTTCATTTTTTAATGAGCTTGACACAAGACAAGGAACTATGCTCGTGACCTTTGTTTCATTTTTAAACGAGGTTGACACAAGACTAGGAACTATCCTCATATTCTTTGTTTCATTTTTTAACAATGTTGACACAAGACTTGGAACTATTCTCGCATTCCTTGTTTCATTTTTTAACGAGCTTGACACAAGACAAGGAACTATGCTCTTACTCCTTGTTTCATTTTTTAACGAGGTTTACACAAGACAAGGAACTATCCTCATATTCCATGTTCGCGACCCATAAGAGGTAATGACTTCCAAGAGCTTCTCATCAGATGGGAGAACAATGCTTTGGAAGGGATCCGTAACAAGGAATCTGAGATCTGGTTCCAATGCCCCTAGTACATAATGTACAACATCACGGAATTGATCGTAAGTTGATGTAGGCATGTAACAGGTTGCCACACTATTATGAAACTAGCTCACAAAAATATAGAAAATATAGATCAACACCTTAGAATTCAGCCTCTTCGAGGGGGTAACCTCCTTTACATTACAAAAATGAACAGTTCTTGGATGATACAAATGAATAAACCTCCCTTCTATATATAGGAGGCTAAGGGGTCAGAATATAATCAAGCCGACATAATAGTAATAACATAAGGGCACAAAAATAACAATAGTGGGTTTCTATGGGGCACATTAATAATAATATGGGGACAATAGGGGAACAATAATAACAATAAGGGATACAATGACAATAGTAATGGGGGAATAACTAGTATTATAGGGACCTAAAATTTCCCTCTCCTTTCAAAAAGCATTGTCCTCAATGCTTAAGTAGTTTTGGATGCTTCCGTATAAAATTCTCATCCTCCCATGTGGAATCTTCAACAGATAAGTTCTTCCACTTGATGAGATACTCCAAAATTGATCGATTTCGTAGCTGTTGAGTTCTTGTTTCTGTGATTGCTTCCGGTTACAATATGATTTTTCCTTCCTCATCAAGTTATGGCAATATTGTCTGAACTGGGAGCTTGTCACCTATAACCTTCTTTAAACATGAAACATGGAAAACTGGGTGCACTCGGGAGGCTGTAGGAATCTCCAATTTGTATGCCATAGTACCAATCTTTTGAAACACCTTGTACGAACCATAATACTTTGGTGAAAATTTATTATCCTTCTTAGCTTGCTTGAGGGACATTTTTTTATATGGTAGTAGCCGTTGGAATACCTAGTCACATACATCAAAACTTATTTCACTACGATGTTGATCTTCCTGTTGTTTCATTCTATTCTACGCCAACGTGAGATTATCCTTTAAGAGTTGGAGAACTTGTTGTTGATGCGCGATGTGATGTTCCACTATTTGAACCTTAGAATTTTCTCTTAAATATGATGTGATGGATGGTGGATGATATCCATAAAGTGCCATAAATGGGGTCATTTTTGCTGCAGTATGGAAGGAAGTGTTATACCAGAATTCAGACAGAGGCAACCATTTGACCCATTGTGTCTGTTTATCAGATACAAAGCAACAAAGATATCATTCCAAACATTTGTTTACTATCTTAGTTTTCCCATCAGATTGAGGATGATAAGATGAGCTATGAGCTAATTGAGTACCAAGACAAGAAAATAATTTTGTCCAAAAATTTCCAGTGAAAATGGGATCTCTATTTCTTACAATAATATTTGGGTTTCCATGTAGCTTTTTAATTGTTTCCATAAATGCAGTAGAAAATGTAATGGCTTTAAATGGATGCGATAATGCACAAAAGTGTGCATACTTGGTAAGTATGTCAACTACCACCATGATGACACTCTTTCCTTCGGACATGGGTAAACCTGTGATAAAATCCATTGAAACCTCCTCCCAACATTGGTTTGGAATGGATAAAGGTTGTAATATACCTAGTGTCTTAATTGTTTCAACTTTACTTTGTTGGAAAACCAAACACTCCGCCACAAACTTTTGAATATCGATTTAAGGCCATCCCAAAAAAATTCCTTCTTAACCTTGTGGTAAGTTTTTAAAAATCCTGAGTGCCCTCCTAAGGGAAAAGTGTGCAATTCCATAAGAATCTTTTGTTTGAGTTGGGAATTCTTACATAGGTATAAGCGATCTTTGTACCATAACGAATCATTTTTATAACTAAATGTATCAGATGTACTGGTATCTTGTTGTAACTTTTGAATGAGTGCCCACACTTCTTTGTCATTCTTCCATTCATCCCTTGCTTCATTTATCCAATATGGTTGGATAATAGAAATGGTGCACAATAATGCTTCCACATCCTCATCCTTTCTTGAGAGTGCATCTTCCACAACATTTTGCTCCCCTTTTTTGTAGATGATTTCAAAGTCAAAACCCAACATCTTTGTGACCCATTTTTGTTGTTCTTCATAGGATAATCTTTGTTCTAAAAAGTATTTAAGACTATTACGATCCGTTTTTACCTTGAAGTGTCTTCCAATTAGGTAGGGTCACCATTTCTTAAGTGCATGTAGTATTGCCAACATTTCCTTCTCATAAATAGCTTTGTGTAAATACTTTCCTTTAATTTGATGCTCTCGAAAGAAATGGGTCTTTCATATTGGATTAAAATAGCGCCAATTCCATTTCCTGAAGCATTACATTCCACAATAAAGGTTTTTGTGAAGTCTGGTGTAGCTAAGACCGGTGCTTGGAATATTGTCTCTTTAAGATGTTCGAAGGCCTTTGCTGCTTCCGGAGTCCATGAAAATTCATCTTTCTTCAATAATGTTG
>APFE030997963.1:213792-228889 GCA_000404065.3 Pinus taeda | reverse complement strand
ATCAAACCTTGAAATGTAGAAGGTGCATTGGCAAGGCCAAAAGGCATGACCAAAAATTCATAATGACCCTCATGAGTTCTAAATGCTGTTTTCAAAATGTATTTAATCTTCATTCTGATTTGATGATATCTTGAACCAAGATCCAACTTGGTGAAGTAAATTGATCCATGCAATTCATCCAATAATTCATCAATGATAGGAATGGGAAATCTATCTTTAATAGTGAGCTTGTTGAGCTCCCTATAATCCGAACACATGTGCCATGATCCATCCTTCTTGTGCACCAATACTACTGGAGTAGAGAAAGAACTTTGACAAGGTTGAATTCTACCATCCTCTAGCATTTTTGCAACCATACATTCAATTTCACTCTTTTGAGCATAGGGATATCTGTACGGCCTGATGTTTGGAGGAAAAATTCCTAGAATCAAATGAACAACATGATCATGATCACGAATAGGTGGGAGGCCTTTGGGAGTCTCAAATATCTTGGAATGATTGTCCAAGAATTTTTGGAGATCTGGAGAAATAGATTATTTCAATATGGGAACCTCTGGCGAACATAATTGTGCAATTACACCTCATTGTTCCTTCTTTAGAATCTTTGTCATACCATTAGAGCTTATTATCTTTCCCGATTTCCCTGCAATACCCCTTAATTCAACTTCCTTTCCTTCTGCACAAAATTTCATGAAAAGTTCTTGAAAATTAAACTATTGTACCCAATGATTGTAGCCATTAGACTCCTAGTACAATGCCAGCACCACCCATTGGAATGGAAAGCATTGGGCTATTCAATACATATTCTCCCATGGATAGCTTGATTTTATGGCACTTTCCAGAGCAATTTATGGTTCCTCCACTTGCAACCATCACTTGACACTCTATTGCTGGATATAGGAATCAATTCAATTCCTTGGCTATATTACAATGAATAAAATTATGGGTACTTCCTTAATCAATCAACACTATTACCTTTTTCTTCTTGATATGTCCTTCTATCTTGATAGTTTGAGGAGTGGTAATTCCAGCCAATGCATTAAAGATATGGTGGATTCATTTCTTCTTTATCTAGGGTTTGTTCCTAGATATATCCTCTTCTTTTGACATTTCTTATTCTTTTCTTCTCTCTTCACAATCTATGTTAATAATTTTTCTTAGCCACTTATGACCTTTAGTGTATTTTCTATCACATTTGTAACAACAGCCTTTTGCTCTTTTTTCTTCCATTGTTGTAGTGTCAACCTTGTTAGGTTGGAAGGCTAGGGGAACAACACTTCATCTTTATAGTTGTGAGTGGTAGGCTTCTTGGTTGCCATAATTTTGCTTTCCATTTTTCTTGCTAACCTGAATGCCTTCTCCAATGAATCAGGTTCCCAAAGCTGAACCTCATGTTGGATATTATCCTTTAAATTCCCTATGAATACATCAATCCTATGCTCCTCTAGAATATCTTTTACCCTTGTGTTCAAATTTTGGAAGTCCTCAATGTGCTCCATCATTGAACCCTTTTGTTTGAGATTTATCAATTGGCTAAAAAAGGTATTGCTTTTTGTATCCTCATAATGTGCTATCATTTATTTCGTAAAAATTGCCCAAATGACAATTTTTTTAGGAGAGCAAAGCCATCGATACCGTACAAACTGATTTGGTTCCAAATATAAAGTTGCAATACATACATTTTGTGTGTTTTTCACATTAGGGAGATGGAAAAATTACTCATTTGTAGTATCCATGTTCCGGGATCCTTGCCCTCAAACTTCCTCATATTGATTTTTGGAACATGGTGGGTCTTCAATCCAACATTAGAGTCTATGAAATCATTATTAACATTTCTTTTGTTCTCATCATGAGTTTTCTTTACTACCCCTTTCACCATTAGTAACCATTTCTTGTAGCAACTTATTCAAATTTATCTTCAATTATTCCATCTTAGCATCCATGCCATTCAATCTTAGCTTCCATGCCATCCATCTTAGCTTCCATGCCATCCATTTTCACTTGCATGCCATTCATATTAGCTTCCACGCCATTCATCTTGGCTTCAGTTACCTTTTGTGAGAGTGAAATTTGTTGTACTTGGTCTTGTAATTTTGATATATCATGTTGCATTTCTTCCTCTTCTTCATGAGTCAAGCTAGAGTTTTTAGGTTGCTTACTAGGTTTTTCCATTTTCTTTCTTCAGGGCATCAATTAATGCTAATAAGTCGTCACTATTCCCTTTGAATTCCTTTTAAACTAATTTTTCAAACCAGCCTTAAGCAAAATAAAAAAAAAAAACTACACACCTTTTTTTTCACTTTGTAAGAGCTCGATATTGAATCTGTTGTATCTCTGTAATTGCGAATCTCAAATATTTGAAATCACGTCCTGTATTAGCCCTTTGAGTCCTCTTTCTAACCCATCAAGTATGATCAAGATTTGATTCTCCAAGAAAGAGTTATGCTAAATCTCCCACAATGACCTGATTATAGACTAGTTTAGTAGAGAAAACTTATACGAAGTTCCATGTGTCATTGTTTTGACCTTAGTACCTAAAACTGATATACATAAAACTACAGGTCGTCCTCTTTCTGTAACTTTTGACGAAATTTCAATCTGATGCTCAGAACAAAACCTATGATTATTTTTCCCAGGTCACCTGTTTGGAATGTAATTCGGGAGTCTGCAAAAACTCTAACTTCCTCAGATCATATCTCTGAACATATAGCACGACAAGCTTTGAAATTCGGACCCAAAGTTCAGAATGATTTTGGCTCAAATAAGTTTTTGTTTTAGATTCTGAAACGTCGTAGAAAAACAGTTATAGTGAAAATTACACGATTACCTATTTGGGGCAGCGAAACCCTAGAATCCAAAGCTCTGATACCAAATGTTATGAAACCAGCTCACAAAAAGATAGAAAACAATAGTAATAATAGTAATAACATAAGAGCACAACAATAAAAATATGAGGACAATAGGGGAACAATAATAACAATAAGGGCTACAATGATAATAGTAATGGGGGAATCACTAGTATTATAGGGACCTAACACACATAATTGACCTGTGGCGGGGAAGATGCCATTGTGACAAAAGGACCATTTATGGAAGATGGTTTAGTGGAAGCCATATTTGGACCGGGAAATGAAAGATGGTCAACAGTGACAATTCTACCTTCATGTGGAAAACACATCACTTGAAAGAGTGTTGAAACAATAGCTCCCATGTCATAAACATAGTCGTGCCCAAGAAGTAAATTGTAATCTAAAGGGCCTGGGACTACCATCACATTGACATAAACAATTTTTCCTCCAAAAGTAATAGGCAACTGAGGAACGATCCCTAATGGTTGACTGGTTCCTCTGTTAAAAGCCAACAGATTCTGGGTAACAGGCACAAGTGGCAGCGAACCGAGCGCTTGCCAAGCAGTGGAGGAAAGGATACTCACAGATGCACCTTCATCTATAATAGTGCTAGATACAATTATATTATAAACCTGTACTATGATCTGGAAAGGCACATAAGAAGGAAGACGTCATCCTATTACTCTGAGGGGGTATTGTAAGAACGGGAGAATTACCCCCTTGATTTACGAGAAAGGGAGGATTTTCCTCCTATCTTGATGGAACAAGAGGTTGCCTCCAAGCTCATTGGAATCTGAGGAAATGAAAAGAACCTAAGTGGTATCATACTCACTCTCTACGAGAAAGGTACGATTAACTGAAGGTGAAATTGGGGCAAATTTTTCCTTGACCTGTGATTGGTCAGGTATAGACTCATGGGATTCACATTCAGAGAGAGTGGGTTTGATCGATGGTTGATTTTGGTCAGACACTTTATCAACTAGTGAAGGATTAATGGGGAGTCTCCTGTAACCATATGGAAGTCACCATGGAGAAGCAATACGGTTACCCAACACTTTTTTGGCTTCATCCAAATAGGGACAAAGGTCAATGGGGTGATTCCCTTCACATAACCTACAAGGAAACTTAACTTTACCCTTCTTTCTATGAACTTTACTACCACTAGTTGATGGTGTGTCACTAGCAAGATCTCCAGAATTTGATGATACAGGACAATGTGAACGAGAAGACCATTATTCTAATATCTGAGGAATATCAGGACAATTTTGAAGAAGATGTTCTCTCGTACAAAGTTTGCATGGATATCAAACTTTGTGAGGCTTATCAGATAGTTTCTCATCAGAAGTTGCATTCAAAGCAATGGTTGCTTGGTTGCCCCCCTGTTGAATTTTATTCTTCTTCTTCTTCTTCTTCTTCTTCCCTTTCTTCTTTTTCTTAGCCACCTGGTTACTAGTGTCAATACTTTCACTAGGGGAAGAGGAAGAAGGGTAGGAAGAAACAACCGAGGAAGAAGGCAAAGGGTTAACTTTAGGATCAATTGAAGGTTGATTTTTTCCAATTGGAGAAGTACTCGATTGTAGAGAAATCACGACATTTTGAACCAAGATAAATCAAAAAGTTCAAGCAAGTGAATTCCTGTAAATCAAGGGTTATGCCTGTTATTTGGAATTTTGCATCTAAGGATAAACACAACTTCCCTAGGTGGGTAGCTACACCTAGAACAACAGATTTAAAGAGTTTAACCTTTTCCTATAGAAGATAAATAAGACAAGGGACCTACTTGTTATCTTTCGCTTCCCTTTGCCTCCTTTGAATAGCTTCCATCGCTCCTCGAATTGAATCCGCTCGATAAGTACTTGCAATCATAAACAGAGGACAAAAACCAATCAAAGCAAGAGAGCTACCTACTATAAGAAAATGGAATCGAAAGCATTTACACATATAATCATCATACATAAAGACAAGAATATGGGAAAAGGTGTAAACAACTTTATTAAGTAGAAGGAAGAGCTACAAGCAAAGAAGTCTGATCCCATGTCACTCATCTAGCTTGAGTTCCATCCTTCATCACACCAAAGGCACAACACTCCAGTAGCATAACAAATTATACCTGCTTACAATCTCAAACCTCAAACTAACAGTATCTACTTACAAATTCTCAAATTCCAACCCCTGATCAATATGATGAGTGCTCAATTTATTGGGAAATGGAGGTGGTTTTGTCATAAATTGGGTATTGAATGGCTTTCCAATTTGGGAGTTAGTTACCATGGAGGAAGGGATGATAGGATAGGAGGTTATTGGATGCATTCCCTATCCAATTTTGAGCTCATAGGAGAGGATAAGTGGTGGGAATATTTTAGAATGATCTAGAATGAAAGAATATTCCTAGAACTCTATGAAGATTTCTATCAGTCTCACCCAGCGTAGGTCAAAGTGGGCCTAGGTGCTCTGCAGAGCAGGCTTGAATGGGACTAAGTGCTCTGCAGTGCATTTACCCTTGACCAAGGCTGCGCTGGTCCCTCAAGGAGTCATTTCAGGATTTCTTTAGGCCAAGAAACTCTTAGGAATGATGGCATTCAATATGATGACTTGTCTAGGGCATGTAGGACCTGAATTAGGGTTTGATGAGCCCTAAAAATACCGATATGAATGATGGGAGTAATGTGCCCTAATAGACCTGTAACAATACCTCCTTCCAGTAGAAGCTGGTAAAAAATTAGGGGTTGGAGCTCCTTTTAGTGGTAGCTATTGAATTAGGGGTAGTTTCTCCTTTCAGTAGTATCTTATAAATTAGGGAGTAGTTCTTCCTTCGAGTTGTATCCAAAAAAGTTTGTAAACAACAAGTAGAAGCTTTCATTTGTGAAAATAATTGAAGATAAGTTTCAAGAATCTATGTGTTTTATTGCACTTCTCATGTTTATTCTTATGATACTCATAAGAATTTTTGTTGAAGTGTTTATTGGTGTCCTTATAGGCTTTACTAGTGAAAGAAAGTTTTGAAATTCCACAATATTGATTCACCCTTCCTTTCACTATTCTATTGGTTTAGAAGAGGGAGAACTTACTCAAATGCATCTCTGAAAAGGAGATGTTTTTCATATTACATGAAATTAATAAATGGCTTCCGAACCTAATGAGAAGACAATTCAAAGTAAAAATATATCATGATATTCTAATGTTTAACTTGGAGAAAAGACTATCACTATAAGAGAAATAAAAATGGGTCATAATGATGTTGGGTTGTGAATTTGAAATTATATACAAATTGGGAAAACAAAAGATTGTGCGAGATGAACTCTGAAGGAAAGAGAAAGATCAAAATTCTTTATGATGTGTTATTTCCATTCTATGATATGAATGGCTGAAAGAAGCAAGGGTAAAATGGGTGAAAGATGAGAATATATGCAAGATCATCCAACAATTACAAGAGGACCCTGATGTAGTAGAAAGATTTATGTGGAAAATATATTTTTTATGGTATTAATATCACTTTTGTAATAATTATCAACTCAAATAGAAGTTCCTTTTAGAGTTATACACTTCTCCTTCAGGAGAAAATTTAGGGTTCTTGAAGACACACTGTAGGATAAAGAAATATTACTTTTTGGGAAGGTTCTAGAACTAATGTGAAAAATTTTGTGGTAGAATTTGCAGTATGCCTAAAAAATAAGGGAGAGGAAATCAAGACCCTAGGGCTCCTTCAACCATTAGACATACCTAGCCAGTGTTTGGAAGAAGTTTCAATGGATTTTATGACAGGTTTACCCAAACCTAAAGGAAAAATTGCCATTATTGAAGTGGTTGATTGAATGAAAAAGTATTCTGATTTTCGTTCTCTTTCTCATCCTTTTAGGCCTACTACATTGGTAGAAACATTCATGGATAGTCCAAAAGCTACATGGAATACCAAATATTATTGTAAGTGACAGAGATCAATTTTTCACTAGAAATTTCTAGATTGAATTATTTTATTCTTTGGGTAACTTAGTTAGTTCACAACTCATATTATCATCCTTAATTTGATGGGTAAATTGAGATCGTGACTTTTTTTAGAAGGATATCTATGTTTCTTTATATCTGATAAATAGAGAGAATGGGTCAAATGGTTTCCATTGGAAGAATGGTTGTATAATACATCGTTCCATACCACATAAAAAATGTCAGAATTTATGGAACTTTATGTATATCATCCTCCATTTGTCACATCACCCTTGAAAGGGAATATAAAGTCTCAAGAAATAGAGGACCACATATGGCACCAACAAGAGGTTCTCAGACTATTGAAGAACAAATTGGTTATGGCTAAAAATAGGATGAAACAACAAGCAACTCAACATCACAGTGAAAGGGAATTTGAAGTGGTGGATTGGGTATCTTTGATACTACAACCTTATAAGAAAATTCCCTTCAAGCGACAAAAGAGGTAAACTAAATTAGCACCAACATATGATGGCCCCCATAAGGTGTTGCAAAGGATTGCAAGTATGGCTTACAAATTGGAGTTACCTCCATATTCATGTGTACATCTAGTGTTCCAAGCTTCTTTCTGGTCCTAATCAAAAATATTATACTATATATTAATGAAGAAGGGAAAATCATACTAGAACTAGAAATAATATTGGAAAGAAGAACTAAAAAGTTGAGAAATAGAGCAATTCTTGAGTACCTCATCAAATGGAAGAACCTATAAGTGTAAGAAATGACATTGAATATGAGTTATTCATGCAAAAGAAACCTAAAAAATTATTTAGACAACACTTCTTTCAAGGAGAGGGTTATTTTATTCCTTATGTAAGCCTTATGTTAACTCCAAAACCCCTTATTAAGCCCTATATATTGAGCAATTACATTTCTATTTTTATATTGTGTTGATGCTACTGTTAACACCCTCCAAAATTTTTCATACACTTGAATTTTGGAGCCTACTGAGGATCTTACAATCTATCATTCTATGGTAACTACATTGTCAATTGATGTTGTGCTAAATGTTAAGTCTCCTTCTCAGATTCTAAGTGTCAAAGTCACTTTCTCACACATGTTTAGTCCTTGATAATTGCATGAGCGCACCTTTCTTTTGCAAGATTTAGCTAGGCACTGTCCAACTTTATAAACTCTTAAAGTACAATTCACTTCACAACTTATGTCAACAGTCAGTGGGCACTCTCCATTGATATTCCCCCTCTCACTTTCAATTGTATTTGTCTCATCATTCTAGTGAGTTTTCTCAATTGTCACTTTTACACACCTTTGCTTTCATAAATGTCGTTTTCACATTCATGTATGTCATTTTTTATTTTTTTTTTACATTAACAAGTGAAAATTTCATGTTATCTTCATGATGGCATGTGTCACATTTGATTTGTTTAGCTTTTGCAATTGTTGTTTTCACATTCTATTATTGTCGCAAGTGTCATTTTTTTATTGTTTTCACTCCTATATGTGTCGCACCTTTGCACATCACTATAGGTAGATCTATCACACCCTTATGAATTATATGGTCCTATATATCATAGTAATATATGCTAAACACATTCCTACAACTTAACACACTTTATGGTCACAATCTACACTTGTGTCGCAACTTGTGTTCTAAGTGTCGTAACACATTGTCTCAATTGTCACAGTTACCAATAATCATTGTTTTGTTGTCGTTTCAAGGTATGATTGATCATCATGAGTCTTTTGCATTCCCCTCGGTTGTGTTAATTTCATTCATGTGTATGATTAGTGTTTTAAGTCTTATTTGGATGTTTTCCCTCTCTTACTCTATTGATCCCACACTTAACCATTTTGGAGCTTTTCTTGGTCCTAATTCCCAGTGCAAGTTGTGAATACATGAACCCCCTACTAGGTGATGAGCACAACCTATTCATGAGCCTCATTGATGAAATATCTCCCTCCTAGAATTGTGCATTGAGTCCTTCCTAAGGTCATATCCTATGGATGCACCTTCAAAGCATAGTCAACTAAACGTTATTTCTTACATTAACTAACTACACTAAGTTTTGAGAAATTCTACCTTGAATATCACATGAAGTTTTTCTAGTGGCCCTCTACAAAATAAAATTGTGCCATATAAGGTCTCTTCCATTGCACAATGCATTAATCCACTCCAAGGGAAAAGTGACTTCCCTTATGCTACTTTCCTTAGCCAATTATGGAATCTCTTCTCCTAGTAAGCCCTCTTGGGCACACAACACATTTCTAGTAAACAACAAGCCATTGTTGAATAAAATTGTGCCAAGTAGAAGGATATGCCTTTCAAATCACACTTTACGAAAACAAGGACCCTTTGAGTGCACGTAGGGAAAACAAGGACCCTCTGAGCGCACTTCAGGAAAACAAGGACCCTTTGAGTGCACTTTGGGAAAAAAAGGACCTTTTTAGCAGACTTTGGGAAAGAAAGGACCCTTTGTCCCTTCTAGAGTGGACAAGACACTCTCAAGCAATAGTCGGGCATCCTTCTCCATTGTCACTATGCTTGGTGCCAAGACTAAGTCTCGCCCTACCTATTGAGCGCATGGTGCACTTTTAGTGAATAGTGGGGTCATCCCTTGGCTAGTATTGAGTTCAATTGCACCTCCACTATCTACTACTCCCTTGAGCCTAGTGCATGGACCAATATTAGTTAGCAATCTCACCACATTATCTCTTGTACTTGTCCACTACCCTGGACCTTGAAGAGGCCCTTCTTCATAGTGAATGGCGCAATTTTAGTTAGCAGGGGTGCTATCCTATGCCACTATTGAATGCAACTGGACCCTCCTCATCATGCCCTTCCTCTTTCAGTTTTCACACAATCCCATTACAAGTAGCTTCTTCCAGGATCAAAGTACAATAGAATATATGATTTCCATACTATATTTGCCTTGACATCAGTAATCCTCATTAGTAGATGTATCTCCTCAACATGACAAGGTGATGCTCAAGGAAGATGTCAAGGAGAACAAGTAAAAGAGAACTCACAGAGAAGAAGTGAAAATAATAACCATCTTGAAGACATGAAGCATATCTTAGATTATGACAGAATGGAGACATTACATGATAACTCAGAAGGCCCTGATGATAATCTAAGACCTCATAACTCAAGAAAAGGTATTTTTAGAGGCTTATACTCTGGAAAGCTAGCCTTAGCTTCATCTCCTTGGCATAGGAGAGAAGATCATTATTTGGAGAAGCAAGAAGTGACTTAAGTGCCTCACCATTATAATTATGTAATTGGATATTTGACTTAATTATCAGAAGCTTGCTGAGCCAACACATTTTCATGCATGTATCATGAATTTTTTAGGAATATTCTTTGAATGTTTGTGGTATATGTTGTGTTCATATGTACTAAAGAAATTGAACTATTTCAATAGCTTTGGTACTTATCTTGTTGAATGTATGTTCTATTTTCTTCCATGAATCGTTGTTATATTGTGAATTAATTTGCAGGTTAATCGAAAAATATTTCCTTGCTCTCGCATGTCTCTCTTAGGATAATACTATTAATTTCCTTCTAGAGACTCATTTTTGTTTCCCCTCTTGTGAAGAACTCCTTTTACACGTTGCAATTACTACTTCACAATGTCAAATTTCTTGCTAATTTCAAAGGTTATGCGTTAATCTCTTATTTTACCCCTTATATCCAAGACAAACCTTTAAATTATGGTGGTTGTGTTGATACTCTAGTTGAGGCTCATACTCCATACAGTGTGAGGTCTAATTGGGAATTCACATCAGGGAGACCCCTTGTATGTTGGTGGTATTGTTTGTTCAATTTAGTGTTGTCTAAATTGCTATCATAAATTGTCAACCCGGGGCTCGTAAGCTGATGAAGTGAAGTGTACAATATATACTTAAGCAGCCTTTCCTAGTTCTTTTTGTCGTTTTTAGTTTATGTCTAACTTATCTTCCTAATGTGATGTGATGAAGTTATAAACAAGTGAGTGAACGTGTGTGTATGTGGTGATTTCTAAAATGCTTCTTGAATTTAAAAGAGAAAACTTGAACAATAACTTGAAATGGAATTAAAGATTTGAATGAAAGTAAAGCATCAAACAAAAAGACCAATGGCACTAGTCCAATACCTTACTGCTGATAAGAATGAAAATGATATCTACATTAACTCAGCTGAAAGCAAGAACACTACTCTAACTCCTCTATTGAATCTAAAGCAATGCAAAAATTAAGTGACAAATCAAACTACTTAATTCTCTCCCTTAACATTCTGCCTTTAGCTAAATTGATCATGTGAAAAAGAGTTAGGAGTGAATTAGCAATATGAGTCTAAAACTAAATAAACCAAGTTGCAGTTAAATGATGTTTTGGTCCCATAAAAGTTAGTGAATCATGATAAAAAGAACCATCAAGAGATTATCAACTTGACAAAACTTGATAAAGTAAACTAGGCAAGGAAACTATCTAAGTAAGGAAACTAATGAAAATCAAAGGGAAAGTTAGCAGTTTAGATAAGACAACTTCAAATGCCACTAGTGTTAGAAAGAAGGAAAAGCACACTGTCCCGGGCTCCTAACAAAGTTGTAAAAACACACACTGATCAGTCATGAAAAGTACAGAAACGTAAAGCAACATGATTCAAACTGTACATTAATATACATGGTGAATTACAGAAAAAGGAATGCAGGAAAGAAAATTTAAAAGCTAATGTACAATGGTTGTAGCAGACAGGGGCCCTCCATCCACTTCAACCAATAAAAAATATCAGCTACGCAGGTAAGAACAGAACTGTCTTCTTGGTATTAAATCAGCACATAACAAAATACAGTGGGGTGCGTAAACGCTATGTAAAAGAGTCTTGAAATAGAGTTTACAACAGCAAAATACTAACTTCCAAAAACTCCCTAATCAGCGTGTAGAAACGCTTTATTTATAGCAGGAACACAAACTGTTCTGTGCCTAAACTAAGCTAACTAAAAGCTATGCAAAAGACACATTCAGCAGCACCGTGCACGGATTTAGGAAACAGTCATCATGGTTGATAAATCCGCTGTTGGATTCTTGTCCCCTACAGTCTTCATGGCTAAAGAAGAGGCCAACTATGACTTTCGTGATCCACCTGAACACGCAGAGCCGTGCCACCGTTTGCAACCTTGCCGTTTGACTAGAGTTACCTCCACATTGACCAGGGGTGTAGACGGCCAGTTTGGCTGAGCTGACAGTACGCGCACCATGTACACAGTCATACAAACTTGCCCATGTGGCTCTTTCCTTTGGAGGACACCTGGATCATAGCAAACAAGAAAATGGCTTCTGAATCTAGGATTGGCTACAGAAACCCTGTATCAGCTGCGGAATTGCAGCACTTGAACCAAAAATCTAAACCAACAGTCAATCATTAGCATAATTAGCAAATCATGTTAAAAAGTCCTATAATGCAATGAATTGAACAAGTTGATGAAGGAAATGATGACAAAAGAAGGAAATGAGTAGGAAAAGGCTGTTGGGAGGATGGGTAAATAAGTGCAGGTTTGAGGCTCAACATACCCCCACTGTGAAGGTGTTGCATGTCCTCATGCAAACAAAACTTTGTCATGATTTTTCAGTTCATATGCTCAGATGCCTCTGCCAAGACATCCAACCTTCTCCTTTTTCTTCTTGCTGCCAAATTTGTTCTTGGTTTTCTAACAAAACACCTAAACTTCAAGTTAACCAAGGCCCTGCTCAATTTCTTGCATTTCCTCTTCAATTTCCTATTCTTTTTCTACCAAAGATCCAAGTGAAGCATTGTGTTGTCGTGGACAATTTTGTCCACCTTGCTTTGTTCTTTCAATGCTTCATTCTCCTGCTTAATATGCCTGTTCAAGACTTCCAGCTCAAATACCTCTTGTTTTAGAGAGTGGACTTGTTCCTCAAGGGGAAATATAATGCTTGGACCAGCAACAGATTGCTCTAAAGTCTCCAAATAATCATATGCCTCCTGCTGGTCAGGGTCAATGTCAAGTGTTTGTCTTGGTCTAAATTTAAATCCTTGAAAACTGCTTTCTCTTTCTTGCTGGAAGGGACTTTCCTCTCGTGGAGGACTTAGCTCAATATCTAGCTAAATTGGAGTCTTTTCAGGTGTGCCCAAATCAATGAAATGGGACTGTTTCTCTTTAGTCACACTCTTCTTCTCTATAAGTCTACTGCTTCTTCTTACTTGTATACTAGTATTCTTTGGTTGACTGTTTTGTTTTTCTTCTTGTTTCTTTTTGGAGAGGGCAGTAGCATGGAGTTGAACAAGTCTATTAGCTAGTGTTTGGGATTCTTCTTCAATTGAGGGCTCAGGTGAAGGAAATGACTCTTGCATAATGGCTTTCCCTTTATCCCCCTTTTGTCTTTTAGTTCTGTCTCCCTCTTTCCTTTCTTCTTGGGCAATTTCTTGGGCACTTTCTTGAACAATTTCTTCAGCAGTCTCTTGGGCAGTTTCTTCAATTTCTACAGCAGTTTCCTGGGCAGTAATTTCTTTCCCTGTTCTCCTACTTCTCTTTGGTATCCTAAGAGAGCTGCTAGAGGCTTCAGCTACCTCTTGAAAATGGTTTCTAACTAGAAACTTCTCCCATGTATCATTTTTAGTTTTCAACTGCTCCTCAATTAAAATTCTAATGAGTCCATGGTGATACAAGTGGGGTTCAATGTTTCCCACGTGTTTTTGAACAGTGGCACTCATCTTCTTTAGACTAGCTAACAAGAAACAAGGTAGGTTGATAGCACGGTCATCCATAAAGTGCATCATGATTCTTGCATGGTATACATACATGACACCGAAACGGCCTTCACATGTTAAATTTTTTTGAACAAGCAACAATAATGAAGTCCATTCTTCTTTAATGATACGTACAGGGATTCCCTTAGTGAAAATGGAGGTATCCATACCTGGATTCTTGAGCATATTTCTCCACTCTTGATCTTCAACTATTTTGTTTTTGAACCAGCGTTCTCCTTTTTGAGGAAAATCGGTTGTTGTGGCCAAAGTGCTCTCTGTTATGGTGAACTGCAGGTCTCCTACCTCCACGGTTTTCCCATCAAATGACCGGTCAAATGCCTTTGTCACCTCTTTATTGTACCCGTTAAATTTCTGAATGAACTTCAACCATTTGGCTCTCTACAGTGCTTCTTTTATCTGTGGGTAACCCTCTAAAAATTTTGAACCCTCTGGTTCTGCTCTTAGTAATTTCCCCATTTTCGGCTCTCAGTTTTACTTGAAGCTCTGACAGTGGGATATGGATGCTTGAGGAGAATGCTCACGGGAAAAATAGGGGAATTACGGTTGTAACAGAGTAACCGTAATGTAATAAACGGTATGGTGCAGAACTTGTGATCGGGGTTTTGAACAGTGAGGTGAGGAAAAAAACAAAGAGGGATTTACAGTGAAGATGTGAGTGGTGTATGAAGACGAGAATGGAAACGGTGGTATGAGAGTAGAGAATAATACGGCAATGAGTTTATGCATGCGGGTGCAACGGTCAAATCCGTAAGCGTCGGGTGGCTACCTATACTTGGCTGCGAAAATGATCATATGTAGAGTTGTAGTACACTGGTATACGTCACTGAGGTACGAGTAGTTAATGGAAGAGCAGCTCGTATCAATTTCAAATCAATAGCAATTAGGAAACCGTTAGGAGGGCAATGAGGTGGATTAGGCGTGATCGTGGACGAGGAGTGGGATAATCTTGTCAATCATTACATTAAGTGACTCCTACCATGATTTGAAAACCATGCATAAATGACATTAAACTGTTGGTTAAAAATTTGGAACATACCTTCGTATGTTTGCATTTGATCTCTTTGTTGATTATGGTGGCTAACTTTTGATTTCTTTCTGGCCTTATAGGTGCTATGTATCCTTGCTACCCTTTGATGATGATACCTCTGACTGTAAATTTTCCTTTTTGAAACAGAATTGCTTTGATTGCAGAGACAGAGTGTATTGGCTGCGGAAACTTGGTATGAGCTACAGAATCTACAACAACACTTTTCGGCCTGCACAAAGATGATTAGAACAAACTTATCTGAATGGAATAGTCCTGAGAGGGACTTTATTGGTGGAAATGAGATGGAATGAATGAACTGGAAGAAAAATGAAGTGGAATGGAGATGATAAGATGGATGAAATGGCGGATGAGATGGAAAGAGAAAGAGAATTTTTTTTTATTTGGAAAATATAAAGTGTCAGGTGACCCTGATTTTCACCTTATATTTTCTGCATAAGACCGCCAATCCAAGATTGGTTTTTCAGGCTTATACAAGAGACTTTTTTTTTT